>NJDD01003418.1:5645-26447 GCA_002245505.1 Calephelis nemesis
TTAGAACATTAGATATTAGTTTTATTTAAATATTAAATACTGTCTTCTTGAGGTCCCAAGTTCGATCCTCGGGTCACGCAACAAAAAAATATTAGAAAATGTGTATTTTCAACTTTCTTATAAAATTAACGTTGCCCGGTATTGGATAAGTGTCCGGTAAACGATAGGCTTGCCACCCCTTACATTGTGGGACTTAGGGTCTTCGGCTTGTTGTCGATATCCTGGTTGTGCATCTGCCTACCCCTTCGAGGATATGGGTGTGAAGATACTTACTTACTTTAGTGATTAGTATACTTTGGTGATTTAGTAACTATTCATTAATAATTATAGTTGGTATATATCCTTTCGGTGATCAATTTGGATCATTGTGTTTTCTTAAATAATAACATGTAAATTTTATTACTTAATTAAATTACACTGACCTTTTTCCACTGACCCATTTACAGTCCTTTGTACTATAAGAGGTTGTAACACCATCTTGCCTATCGTTGCTGACATAGTATCAGTGAGTGCCATTGTCGTAATCCGGGTAGACGGTCAGCTTCCACACATGGCATAATAAAATATGACTACAAGATAACACCAGAAATATCTGTGGTATTTCTAGCCGATGTTTTCTCATCGTCAAGAAACTTCCATTTGCTGTCTCCCAGCTCCGCAGTCTCAAGTTTGCAACCTTCTTTGGAGTCTATAGGTGACATGCATTTCTCACACCAGGAAATCCGTTTGCTGGTTTACTTCCCAAACCCATAAAAAAGCTGTAAAGTTTTAAGGTACAACATTAGAAAAGCCATGGCTCTGATTTAAATTTAGATGGTATGTGGTTTCTCCTAAAAGTTTATGGCTACGTCAATAACATTTTATTTGCAAAAATCAATAAAACGATTGACCAAAATACTTGATTGATGTATGTGTATCTTTGTCAGACTTGCCACTAGCCAGTTTGTAACGAAATACTATGTATAGTCCGCGACTTCACCCGCCAAGCAACGTTTATCGTAGTATTTTGTGTCAAATAAAAGTAAAGTTAGTGATCCCTGATCTTAATTTATCTCAGATCTTTAATTACTTGATTAAGGTTTGATAGCTTAATCAAGTAATTTTTCAACTAATTTACGAAAGATTACTGACAAATCTATATACTTACACACACAAGAATTTTAAAAATGTTTAAGAATATATAGTAACCTGATTATTTTCTCTAATACATGCACAAAAATAGATATTCTAACATAAAATGTATTAATCGACTTCATAAAGGAGTTAACTTTTGGAAAATGGATTATGAAATCGCGACGTGGTAAGAAGATCTATTTTTTTGCAGTTTCATACGCTAATCGCTGTTATTATTTTTACATTCTAGAAGTATTCAGCATAATATTCGTACTTATTTTTTATTTTTGTATAGGTAATCATGTAGTATCATTACTACTAAACTTGTACAATTTTGAAAGGAGCGTCTTTGACATTTCTATCAGCTCCTCCTCCTAGAGATAGCCGTCCTAAAAGGTAGCAATTTATTCAATAATCTTGACTAGTCAAACACATTTTTTATAAATTAAAAAAAGAAAAGATTTCGCCGCAGACAGGACTTGAACCTGTAACCTGGTAACAGGTAAGAAAGGAATTAAAAGTTTCGTCACAGGACTTGAATCCTTAGTAGCTCAAATGGTTAGAGCATTCTTCGGCTTGAGACGAAATATTACAGGTTCTAATCCCGAATGGGGCGAAATTTTTTCCTTTGTTTAAAATTTGTAGAAGTGTTGGCAAGTGCTAAAATAAATATATTTTTCATTATGTTATATGAAATTTGATCAAAAATTATCGATTTCTGAATTTAATTTAAAATATATTCAACATACACATGGTTTTCATAACTTCTTTATATATAGAGAGTTGAATATGTCAAGGTGATGGATTCTATAATTTCTTATTAGTGATTTACTACTATTTTTTCTCATAATATTAATCTAAACTATTAATTGATTGATGTAATAAATCAACACCGCGCTTAATATATTTTTATTGTTTTAAAATTAGTTTTAAATAAGTATCGATAAAATATAAAACTTATTTTGACAATTTTAATAGTTATTTAAACATTTTAAAAACATCATACGAAATTAATTTCAGTGAGTTTTAAGTAATTATCTATATATAACTTTATTAATAAAGAATTATTTTAATTACAATATCACTTCGATTAATTAATAAAGATATAGATGAGGTTTATGCTGGATTTACACGTACCATAACCACATCATATCGTAGCGATAAAACTTGGTCTTACAGCAGACATGTGTTAATAGTTCCCCTGCAGCTTTTTTTTGTTGCGGTACCGACAAACTATGGATAGCGTTGTCGCTAAATTCGCAGAGGTGACATTGTTATGTCGGTGGTAATTGTTTTTTTTTATTTTTATTTTTTTTATGATATTGGAAGGCAACAAGCAGACGGATTTCCTGATGGTAAGAAATTAGAGACACCAAAGGTGGGAATGGTGCGTCGCCAACCCGAGGCCAGGATGTTAGGCCTTGAGCAAAAGCAAGTTTTCCGGCTACCTCACCCTACGAACCGGAACACGTCATGACGCTATGGCGGTAGGAATAGGTAAGGCGGTGGTACCAATCCGGGTGAGTCGCTGCGAAACTCTACCACCTAGTAACCCATCATTTAGTTTTAAGTAAACCAATTAGTGGATGTAACCCATGTTGTCGATTATGACAGCAAAATATAGTCCGTGTAAATATGTACTACTATTCGTTTTTAGTATAAAGTTGCTTCCGGCCCTGTGGTTGGGATAACAGGGATGTAACGAGCTTATTTCTCACTAGCAAAAAAATCGAGAAATTTAGATTGCTGGATTACAGACTAGGTTGTAATCGCGTAAGAACTACTGGGATAGGTAGCATTTTTTACTGTCAGCACAATGTCAGTTTTCGCTTTATTCGTGTTCCTATTTTAGAAGAAGAAAAGAAAACATTTATTGACAGCCTTAAACTTACCACCCATGATAAGCAAAAAAACACGAAAATCTAAAAGATAACCAACTTAAATAAAGAAACAAAAGGGGTAATCATACTAATATTATAAAGAGGAAAACTTTGTTTGTTTGTTTGGTTGTAATGAATAGGTTCAAAAACTACTGGACCGATTTTAAAAATTCTTTCACCATTCGAAAGCTACATTATCCACGAGTGACATAGGCTTTGTTTCATCCAAATCGGTATAGTAGAAGCCAAGTTACGCAGGCGAAGCTGCGTGAAACTGCTAGTAAAATATAAAAATAAAACGTATTTACGTGAGTCCGCCAGTAAGGAAAAGCTCAGAAATATTTGGGGCTTAATCTACCTCAGCCCTGATTTTTAGCTTTCCCGTCTGACAAATACAGTCAACAGCAGCTGGCACCAAAAATGTAATGCAATTTGACTCTTCATGTCAACTGTACTGTCAAGTGTCAAGAGGAGATTTTGGAGTAAACGAAAACTTACTACTTACTTAACCATCAGGTTTACAGTGCTTTACTAATACAGGAGTAATTTTTCGTAAGTACATGCTAGCCGTTATGGGAAACTTATGTGGTAGGCTTAACATCTCACTTTTGGATAAGTTAAGTTAACTTTATTGGGTAGAGATCCAGTGCCCTACCTATTCTTTCTGTCACGATGACTGTCATGTTTCGGTCTGGAGGGTAGGATAGCACGTAGACTTGCACAATAGGTCAAACATCCAGGCCTAGGAAAGCAACGCACCTTAAACATCTATGCTTTCTATAGGCCACGGTTATTCTTAACATTAGGTGAGCCGTCTGCTTTTTCGCTGATCTCTCACATAAAAATACTTCAAATATAAAAAAAACAAATGTTACTGTCCTTTGAAAGAAAGCGAATTTCTATTGAATACCATACAAGTTACATAACTAGAAATGGTTAATATATTTGAATGGAGTCCACATTTAAACAATTAGCATATACCGATAAGAAAGCACATGACAAACTAAGCCCCTGCACAAATTGCAAACACTTTCTCCGTTCAGCTCGTCAGATGCTCTCCTCAGATAATTTACATTAGTGTCCATTAGCCATTTAACTCGATACGATTAGTCCGTCACGATACTCTATAGTCATCTATCATAATATCTAGTTCTGGAACCAGATGTGCTAACTCTTTACGTAACGTTAAATGGTCATATTTTAGGGTTTCGTAGTTTAAACGGAATGAAGACATCTGATTTTCTCTCAAAGACCGTTTTCTTGTTCAATATCTGTCAAATCAAATATTCTTTTAGAAACGTTCGATTTTAACCGACTGTAAAAAGAAGGAAGTAGACTGCAATTTTTTATGTATGATAGTAGATTTCATCATTTCTGAACCGATTGGAAAAGTATCTTCACGCTCATATCCCCGAAGAGGTAGCAGAGGCATAACCACCACGACTAGCCGAAGATACTTTGTCTCAGAATGTGATAGGTGGCAAACTAAGCGCCAACCGGATACATATCCAAATCCGGGTAACGTCGTTTTTATTAAAATTATTGAAAATACCAATTTTCTATATTTTTTGTAGCCTTACCCGGGGATGATACCCAACCTCAAGAAGTCAAGTCTGTCACTGGATCGCTAAATCACAGAGGCGATTAAAATATTTATTTTTATTTTATAGATTGTACTTCCAAGGTTATCCCATTGCCTCAAAATCTGGATCTGATTCCCTAATGATGGGAGCTTAATTTTTATGTTATTTTATTTTAAAATACTTAATTTCTATGTACCTATATTAATTTCTATGTATTTCTATGTGTAGATGACATATTTAACAAAATTGGATTTGTAGATTTATTGCGCTTGTACAGTATTTATAGCGCCATGAAATTTTGAAATTTACACAATAGTTTTAGAAGACCTTTTGACTTTAGTGAGTGTATTTCGTCGTGTTGTAGAGGTTTACAGGAACGTAAAATTTCAGATGTGACAAGACATCTTAGTCAGCTGTAATGCGCATATTGTTGTTTTTTATGATTGAGTGATGTTTGAAACTTTCATTTTTGATGTGTTACAAACCCCAAATTTCTAAAGTAAACTAAAATAAAATATGCAATTTCATTTTTTTAGCAAAACTAATAGTCACATGTAAAATTGATCCTGAAAATAATCCTAAGAATAAAAACAACTAAATTAAGTGAATTTATATCAGAATCTCTCTCAAAAAGTTTTCTTCAGATATGAGGTTTTAAAAGTTGCAATTTGCATACTAATACAAAATAAATACTAAAAAACAAAGTTTGTGTGTTACATAATCTGGAATATATTTGTAAGTTTAGTGCAATTGCTGCGGAACCCTCCTTAACAAGTTCGACTGCCGCTTAAGCGGTTTTTCTACAGCTACCAAACTGTTAAGATTGGACGTCAAAGATTAGCGTTCTCGTCACCATATCGTAAATGGCCACTAACTTGTTCTATTGCAAAGGGCAATTTAGTTAAGTTACTTATATTTATAGTGGATGGTAGATTTTCATTTTGTAAAGTAGTGGATTTAATTTTGCTATTGTTACATTAAGTTCTTATGGGAACTTCGTCGAAGTCCGCAAAAAGTTCTTACGGGACATTGACTCTTCCAAAAAAGATTAGGAAGATGATCATGACATCTGAATGTGATAGAGTTTTTTTTATATACAGGTTTACTTTGAAAGGATCGGCCAAATTTTAATATAAGGAGGTATAGGCTGAAGTGGCAATGATTTATAAATATTATTGCCAAATTGTAATATTTACATATATTATAAAATTTATTTAAAACAGTCCGCAAAAATGCTTCACTTGTTGTCACGGTATGTTGCACCTAGTAAGAGTCATGTCGTCACTAGCCTGCGAATACGATTGCGGTCAGTGGAAACCAGTTTTAGGCTTTTTTTACGTTATAGTCATGTATCTCGTATTTTCCGGTGGATAAAAATTATTAATTTTTTTTTCTCTTTTTTTTCTCATTCTGTTTAAATGTTTGTTTAGTCTGCAGTGTCCTGGTAACGCTCGGACTAAGATCCTGAGCTCTTTTCGTTGCATGTTCATAGCAATCGATGTAAATTTGGTACAAAACCCCGTGACAAGCGCTTTAGCGTGCTGCTGGTCTACAATTTTCAGCATAATTACTCTTACTTTGTTTTTTTCTTTTTAAGTCATTCTGTTAACCATTATTTGTTTTCTGCTATTCGATATGTTTCGTGTATCATGGTGGAGTGTTAACATTTATATATTAATGTTTAATATGTATCTATAAGTGAGGACCTGTCATTGGCATACTGTTTTTTCTTTCTGTTACCATTTAAATTGTATAATTTGCTATTGTTCTTTCATGTGAAATAAATAAATAAATGACTGTGGGTGTAGCTAATTAACATATAAACATTTCACCATGATGGTCCGGTTTTTCTTTGTACGAGTATACCATTAGCATCTTTTACCTTAATTTAAATTAAAAAGTAAAATAGGTAATCAAAAAGTAACAGGTAATAATGAAACTCAAGACATTAGTATATTTATTGGCGATGTGTGTTTATTGCCATTAGAAAATCCGTCTACTTGTTAACATTCAATTATTATAAAAACGCGACTTATCATTTACAGACAAACTATCGTCTATTTATCTATTCGTATCTCTATCAGGCCAATAAAATAATTTATCGATAACATCAGCAGGTAATTAATTAATCTAACTTTCTTTCCAATTAACTAAAGTTATGAGGAATTGCACGGATTTTATACACAAAAATAAGGAAGTATGAAATACTGATAAGTTTAGCATGATACACTAATTCATTGTTTTTATGTATTATTATATATATATACACGTGTTTTAGATATAAATTATCTTTACGCCCATATCCCCGAAGAGGTAGGCAGAGGTACAACTAGGGCATACGCGAAATAGCCGGAGACACTAAGTCTCACAATGTGATAAGTTTGAAAGCCTATCGCCAACCAAGAACACGTACAATCCCGGGCAACCTTATTTTTATAAGAAAATTTAAAATACAATATTTTTTTTTGTTGTCAAGAAGAAGTCTAGTAAAACGGTGGACAGCTAGACCACAAAAGCGATAGGCGATGTTTTTCTAAATAGATGATGTTAAATCATGTAAAATGTTTACATTACAGAACGTATAGTGTTGAGACTCGGGATATTTTCACATAAAAAGTTCAATCAAAAATCACATGGCAGTTGTAATGTCAATGACATCAAAACGTTTGCGCTTACGCAACAAGCACCTTGACAGTACGTTGTTAATCGATGAGTTCTGTGACGTAACGCCCTACACACATTTCGAATGTTTTACTTTTGTACATCATAACACGATGCTATTGTTTACAAACACGTAACTTTCTCCAAAAGAAAACGTCATTGTACTTGAAACTGTCTGAAAGATTTATACAAGTCAGTGCGTAGGCTTCGCTGGCTAATGTATCGAGATGTAGCGATAATATAATTGCACAATAATGCTTTGTTCAGAAAACGCATACAATCACCAACGCGACTGATATGAATGAACTATCATCACAATTTTGATTTTATCGAGATAATCTCGATTTGAGAGCGATCGGAAATTATTAGAAGCCTTTTACAGCATTTATTACTGTCATAAAACTTATTTATAGATTTTGAAATCGACATGGAATTGAGTCTCAATTTTGTATGAGAAGGCGGCTGCTTTATCCTTTCTAATGCATAAATTATGTGTTGACGATATAAGTTATTAGTATCAGTTCAATGATATATAGTGTTTATTACATTAACATAACGACATATAAATAAAAATAGCGATCAAATTTGATTTATAAGTTTTTATTGAGTCGAGTATGGAAATATAGACCGTTGTAAAACTTTACAACGCAATATCACTTCTTCCTCGATTTCAAATCGAATAAAGAAGATAACAAATTGGAAAATTAATAAAACAGGACTAAATTTTATTTATGTAAATCATTTTTTAATAAATAGTAATTTTTTTAATGTTATAGGAAGGCAAACAAGCAGACGGATTCCCTGATGGTAAGAAATTCACGCCGCCTAGAGACACCAAAGATGGTAGTGGTGCGTTGCCAACCTGATGTCAAGTTTACCGGCTACCTTACCCTCCGAACCGGAACACGTCATGACGTTATGGCGGCAGGAATAGGTAAGGCGGTGGTACCAATCCGAGCGAGTCACTGCGAAACTCTACCAGCTAGTAATAAAGTTAAATATTTATATTTGATTCTTTTATAAACTTATTAACTTAGAGTAACTACTGTTTTTTTATTTGTGGGTTTATAAACCTTCGTTGGAGTTTGGTGAAATTCCGATTTGCGTAAATACACTTAAGTAATTTACTCATTGGTTGACAAAAAACCATACATTTATAAAATAAGAAATTATGTAGACCAATAGTATTTTTATCAACAATTCCACTTTTCAAATCAAAGTTTAACTTATGTTTTCTCTTTATACTGCAATCTTAACAATCTGTATGTTTGTTATCTTTTATAATCTGTATTGTAACTAGCATTTTGAATAACAAAATGTCCAACAAAATTAAGTTTTATAGAAAAGACATTGGCGCGAAGATATTTATTTTATTAACATGTTAAGAATAAATAGCAATGTTAATGTAAATAACTTGGCATCTTCAATACAAGTATGTTAGCAAGGACTTCGAAGTGTAGACATAGTGCAGAGACACACCAGTTCGAATCATTTTTTCTTCGCATTGCTTTGATTAGAATTAAAGTGAAATTTCTCAAACAGTATGTCATCTATTACTTCACATCTTAAATATATTGATATTTTTTAAAGTGTATCGCATTAAAATCCTATAGTTGAAATATTTTATATTTTTCAAATTTATTCTGAAAATATTGGAATCCATATCCTTTGTTTTTCACTGATGATGACCGGCAATTTAAACTAGTGAACATTTAAATCATGGTGAGAAAGTTTAATTTGTTTCTTATTATGTAAATATATTATTTATAAAAATTATGTTTTTGTAATAACAACTTATAATAATAATATAAAAGCTTTTTAAAAGCTTAAAACATCTGGTTGTCAATGGAAGCATTGGCAATTGAAATTTAACTTTAAGCTTTAATAAAATAATAAATGAACACACTTTATTCATTATAACGCACCAAAAATTCAAAAATAGACACTGTTGCACTTATAAGAATATAACAGCTACACGAGTGGACAAATTTCGTTGAGTATACATATATAGATAATGCAAACAAAAATAAAAATAGGACATCAATGCGTACTTCACTTGCTACGTATCTAGGTACATATCAAATTTTATTTACATTTTACTTTTTACTTAACCGTCTTCGTCCGGGTTTGCTTTCTTGCCACCTGCCTCTTTACCTCGTAGTTAGCTCGTAAGAGGCGACCATAAGTTGAATATATTAATTAGTCCACAGGAGTCCTGTGCATCAACTTGTACGGGTAGAGATCCGCCGCAAGTTGCCGTCTAGAGAGTAGAGTAGCCGGTAGACTTGCACAATTGGCCTTACATCTTGGCAACTGGACAGCGACGCACATATAACATCGATGGTGTCTATAGGACACGTTTGTCTCTTATCGTCAGGAAATCCGCTGAACGATCATATAAAAAAAGGTTTATTGAAATTATTGCCTGGATTTGAAGTTGGGCCTATATTGTTAAATCTAATTAAAAGTTGATTAAAAATGCCGATGTCGAAAAAAAATGACGAAAACACCAACACTGAGTCCAGATGAGCCAAATATTACGGTATATTTTTTACGGTAATTAATATTCAATGTCCAGACATGTATTTTTTATAAATTTTAAAGAAAGAAAAAATTTCGCCCCAAACAGGATTTGAACCTGTAACCTTTCGACTCAAGCCGACGAATGCTCTAACCAATTGAGATACTGAGGATTCAAGTCCCGTGGCGAAATTTTTAATTCCTTTCTAACCCGTTAACGCAGGTTTTAATTTATTCAATTAAGACAATTTACAAGTATTTTTAACTAACAACTTTTAAAAGTCAAAAATGTATACATATTTACCCCTGTATCCTCTAAGTGATAGCCTGAAGTAGATATAACTAGAGAACCTATCAATTATTAGGGCACGAACTTTTAACATAATTTAATGATTTTATGAATTTAAAGTTTTTGAGGTTCTATGCGATTGTTTTACAGATAATGTAGAGACAGTTGGTGTGTAAAAAATTTGATAGAAGAAGGCGTTACTTTGCGGAAATCCATGTATCTGCTCAACCTTCGTGAAGTACAATCGAATTCTCCTGAAGATGCTTCAGTTACGAAGCGAAACGTACGTTGAGTTTTTAGTAGTGTGTGTATTGTTAGTAATAATAAAACAGTTTAGTGGTGTGTGTTGTGTGGAGCTGGATATATTTGGGGGGTTTGGCTTCCGGTAAGTCCAATTCATTCATAGCACACTATTTTGCCTGTTTTGTCATGCCATAATACGTATATATTTTTTTGGCGGGAAATTGCAAATTAAATAATTTTATTTGGATTTAAGTTAGTGTGTACCTACACTTACCCGTAAAGGATGCATATTAGCATAATGAGATCCAATGAACTGTGGCACTCCACAATATATTCACATTAACCAACACTACAACGTCCTTCTCAAATAATTTCTTACTTGGAACATTCATGAAAGGTTCTTATAGGAATTATTACATTTGCCAAGTGTTTCAAGAGCTTGGAAATCTTTTGTACACCATTGTAGTGTATATTTTGTGTACCTTTATGTTGCTGTAAAACTAGGAATTACGACAAATCTTTCGAAGCAAATCTAAATCGAAATCGGTAAATTTCAAATGGGTCTTTAGGTACCAACAAGGATACCTGTGATAGAGTGCTGTGCTGTAAGTTGTCGGGGTAGAGATCCACCGGTTCACCTATTCCTGCCGCCATAATGATGCTGTAAAAGCGGGAATTACGAGAAATCTAATTTAGAATCGGTAAATTTCAAATGGGTCTTTAGGTATCAAAAAGGACACCGGTGAGATCTGTTAGAGATCCTCCGCCTTACCTATTTTTGCCACCACAATTAAAATGTCATATTCCGATCTAGAGAGTAGAGAAGACTAGCGACGCACCTGCATCGGACATGGTGTCTATAGACTTGTTCAATGCCTTATTACATTAAGAAGACAAAATACGGAAAAACTGAATCGATAAATTTAGCATGAAATTCTCAAAGCCTGTGATGCAACAAAAACTAATTTTAAAGTAACGTTACTAATAGAAATATGTTTTGTAAGGGATTTACAGTGTTATATATTACTATTTAGTAAATTGATGTCAGACATGGGTGTATTGTGTACTTTTTTGTGTTTATGAAATAACATTCAGATAAATTGTATATGAAAGAGTAAGCCGAATCGGTTAATCTTCAAATATTTCAAGATAAGTCCAAAATATGACGTTGTTTGCTTTTGTTGAAATCTTTAAAATTGAGAATTTTATTACATTTACGTTTACATTTTATGGAAAGAATAAAATGTTGCAGTAAAAGTAAAGAAAGTATGTGATTTTGTAACAGAAAGTACACTATTACAGCATAACCTAAACTTTATTGATCATAAGTTAGGATCCTGGTCAAAACTGATCAACTTTCACTAGCTGCTGTTTATAGTAACGACAGAATGGATTATTTACGTTACATTTCTGTGGAATCATCATCCTCAAGCCGGATATAATTTTTAATCTATACTAATATTATAAAGCTGAAGAGTTTGTTTGTTTGAACGCGCTAATCTCAGGAACTGCTGGTCCGATTTGAAAAACTCTTTTAGTGCTATATAGCCCATTTGACATGGAAGGCTATAGGCTATATTCTATGCGGATGAAGTCGCGGGCGGAAGCTAGTATACCTATAAGATAGTTTACAAACATGTGACTTTACTGATGGGAAGAGACAGATGTCGACTATAAACACCAAAGATGCAGGTGTAGAATTGGCGCTCACATCTACATTTGTTATAATGGATTTTAATAAAATACCATAGGTGTTACTAGTGCGTTGTTATCTCAGATTCCACTTTATTTTACCTTAGATTCCAGCACGGGACAAGGCACGGTCACGATATGGGATTCCAAGACAAATAAGTAAATATAAATAGGCCAAAAAGAGACCTGTGGCCTCAAGGGTAGGTTATCTTGTACCATGTTTAAAAAATCGATTACACAAGTAGACATAGGATTCTCCTGATGCTGAGAGATAACCTAAAGACACCACAAAAGTTACAGGTGCGTCCCTTTTCTGTGACCGGGATCTTAGGCTTATTGTTCAAGTACATCGGCTATCCTACCTTCTGGGCTGAAACATGATAGAGTTATTATTGCGGCAGGTATAGGTAGGGTTGTGGATCTCTACCCAGACAAGTTGCTGCAGGGCAATCTATCACCAGTAAATATAGGACATATTTGCTAAAATAACTAAAGATAGGACTATATACCTAGGTAGATATATAGATATGTATGGATTAGGTAAAAGTATCTTCACGCCCATATCCCCGAAAAGGTAGGCAGAGGCACAACCAGGGCACCCACGACTAGCCGAAGACTCAAAGTCCCACAATGTGATAGGTGTCAAGCCTATCGCCAACCGGGCACATGTCCAATCCCGAGCAACATTTTTTTATTAGAAAATTGGAAAACCCAAATTTTCTTTGTGTTGCCCGACCCTCGATTCGAACCCGGGACCTCATGCAGTCAAGTCCAACACCTAAACCGTTAGACCACAGGGGCGACATAGACATAGATATAGATATATAGGTATGGATTAGGTAAGTGATTGGATATTCGTATTACGAAATTTCGTACGTACATACATATTTTCATACGTAGGGACGGAATAGGCAGAGAGTATAAGATTTTATAGCCATATAAAAATGGAATGCGAAAGGTAAATACCTATGTCAGTATCCGAAAAATGCTATCGTTATCGCAAAATGAGTATCTAATTGTGCTATCTAATATTTCCAGGCCAGTGATTATTTGACCTAGATAGTACCAAACCATTTGTCACAGGGATTATCCAACCTGCTATCAAAACCAATGAACTCTGACTAACTGGCCTAAATACCGATGAGTTAACTTTTAATCTGTAAACAGTTTAAATTACTTGGTACTTTCATTACATCAGAGTTATTATTCTAATATGGTTTAACATATTTTTTATCAGTTTGTGCCTTCTTAGGATGGGAAATAGTTTACGTGTGACGTCTATACCTTTTATTTCTTACTGGCAAGAAATAAATGCGTCTGCTTAAAAAGAGTTATTCTGCAATGTTTTTAACCTGTTATAAAAATAGATGATGTACCTATTCTACTTTAAGTAGAATTAGAATGTCTCTACATCCACCAGGGCTGTTATAGATATACAACATTTAAATAGTTAAAACGGTAGCAGAGAGATGGTATTATTTTTTTATTATATTTAAATCTTATTTAATAACAATACTTGTATTAACATTTTTTTATTACGTACATTCAAATTTATATATAATTTTTATAATGATATATTATATAATATTTCACGCCAGGTCTCTTAGGGGATAGGCAGAGGTTATCGAGTTCCAAACCTCACGTGCTTCTGGTCTATACAGTTTTAAAATCGAACACCGGATCGGAATGCAACCTCTCACTAAGAAGATCCGACTGACTACAGTAAGTGGGTTTATTTCTTTTCATTTATTTTTTTATTTGTGTGATGAACATTTAGGTGTCTGCATTTCCGGGTAAAGTGTTTATAAAATTTATTCTTGTATCTATTTAAGTATTTCTATGTATTAGTATCGTTGACACAAGCATATAACTTGCTTACTTTGGGGCTAGATTCAATTTGTGTAACTTGTCCAGATATTATATTTAATTTAATAAGAGTTCCTATTTTTTTCCAAGGGACAGTATTGGATCTAAGTTACAAAACTCAACTTGGACTTAAGTAACAACACTCGACGTTATGGTGTGAAAATAAATTAAGAATTTAATAATAAAAAAAAATAAAGAAAGTAGTGTTAAATATTTTGTAATCTTCGCTCGATTTGGTGTAGTTTATAATTTTCCTGTTTACGCAAGTGTTAAAATTAAACGTAAGAATGTAGGTAAGTAAAATGCGATCATGCGGTTTTAGCTATTTTTAAAAAAACATGGTGGAACTGAAAATAAAAGAAATAAAGATTTCAAAGTTACAAGAAATCTATCAAATAACTAATCAAATAACTTTCTATGTACAAATCAATCCAATAAGCTTACACCGAAACCATGTTACCTAATTTAACATGAGCATATGAGTGATCAAACAAATGATTTCACTTATTCTGAAAATGGTTTGTTATAAAGACATCAAGTGTTTAAAAGTCAAGAGAGAAAAGTACAAAGGAATTTAACACCTTGTATCGGTATTTATCTCAGAGTGCGTATTACTATAGAGGTTGCGCATCCATGGTAGTTGCTAATGATGAATTTTATGACAAAAATTGTGTTTCAAGTGTAATATACCTATTATTTTGTATATATTTCAGAAGCAAGCGGTGGTAATTCTTACACGTTTTAAAACGAAATATTCCGTAAAAACTTTTATATCTACGCGTTTTAATAATACCTTTTACTTATATTCGTCAGAACACGTTAAATTATTGTAGTTTTGTGATTTTTAACATAACTAACAAACTGTTATGTAGGCTATTATTATTTTAACAATTTTATCAATAGATATAAAATACGTTTGTCATTTTACAATACTACAGAACATTGAGTTCATAATATTACTACAATTAATTCAACTGTGAAAGTAGTTAAAACATATTTTAGAATTTTCAAAGTACTTGATAGATTGTTTTTGTAAACTACCTCGTGGTTAGTTCTAGCTATATTTAGCGTTGTGGTCTCCACAGCTTTTTTTGTGAAGCTAATGTTAAGTTAATAACTAAATATATGTGATAGTTCTGCGAAGATCAGTCTGCGTATGCTCTATACAAATAAGCAATCTAAGCGATTCTCACGTTGCGGATCTCCGGAACCGTGGTGACGGGACTTCGACAGCCGATGATATAATCGATTCATACCGACACACTTTTGATTTTGCTAATATACATATTAAACAAACGCTTCCTTCTTTACAAACTAATCACTTGTCAGTGTTTAAAGTTAACACCAATTGTATTATGCAATTTTAATCGAGTGTTGATTGAATTATAATAAACTGTTAGCGTGTTGTTATTGGCCAATTAATCAACTTACAATTGAAGTTATATTTGAATAACAATGAATATCTAGGTATACTTTTGGCAATATTGTTATTACCTGAATAGTTGTCACCTGTCAGTTGAATAAGCTAATTCATTTTGGAAACTAACTAGGTGGTCAGTGTAACATATTTACTTCTTACTAACCTTGTAAATATCTCAGTTTGACTCCTTATATTACTTGTAATGTGTACATCTTTTGTCCTTGTAAATATCTTTGTTTATAGACTGTTTTTGAGGATGCGCCCCTTATGATTGTTATTGTTCTAGTCTTTACTGTGTGTTTTACAGTTTTTCTCCCCAATAATCCTTTCCAATAATAGAAATTTACCAAAATTTACAATATTTGACATCTTCAATGACACTAATGAAAGTTTGAAGATGTCAAATATTATTTCTTTTTTATGGAAACGAGGAGGTTTAGTTGCCGTCAAAATTCTAATCGACCAATCAGATTTCTTTATTTTAAATTGCAAATTCCGGAACAGGCCGAGCCGGTATAAAAGGGGGACGATCCAGCCATCTGGGGATTCTGAAGATCGTGGCATAAGTCGACGGAGAAAGCAATAAGAAGAAGTAACGGAGGAACTGCTGCCTTCTAATCTGGTGCTTGCTGTCTGGTGCCAGCTACCTGGTGCCTGCTGCCTGGTGTCCGCTCCTCGGTGCTGGACCCGAGGACCCTAAACCGGCGGTAGTTGCCCCGCCGATATACTTCTCTGGCCGCCTTCCCAGCGGCCCTCTTCTCCTGCTGCTCCTGGCTGCTGAGGGAAGGCGCCAAGGGGTCCTCCTGCACCTACGCCACTGAGGCCCGTAGCAGCGGTCCTCCGTGCTGCGCTCCGTGCTCCGTCGACCAACTTCAAACCACCGACGTATCCCACGCCCATTTTTTTTATCTCTAGCCGGCAGAAACTTTATTGTGTATAGTGTACAGTGCACAGACATTTATTAAGACTTTTATTTTTAACTTTAAATATAGTATACCTTGGTTTAGATTTTTATTTTAAACCCCATATCAACAGGATTCCCTACCAACAGTCAAACTTAAGAAAGTTTGACTGTTTGTTTGTTCATTTTTCTGTTAACATAGTGGTGGGTGGTAGCTAAGCCACCCCCACTACGTTACATCAGATTTAAAAAATCTTGCAGGTATAGTCTGGGATTGGAGTTTGCTTAAGGATTGTTTTTACCAAAACAAATAATATAAACACTCAGACCCGGAAATGCAGACATCTAAATGTTTATCACACAAATGCCTGCCTCCCTCGGGAATCGAACCGAAGTGTCGCGATTTGTCGATGTAGTTAGGCGTGTACTCTAGCCACTTAACCAACGAGGCGGTCAAACCACCAAAACAAACCGTTTAAAATATAGATACACAAAAAAACTTACCTACACTCACGCCAAGTCCATTTTTGGGTTGTATACCTATCGAGTGCCAATTGTCATGATCTTTCCAGTCTTGCATAGCTTCCAAACAACGGAACCCTTTGCCCTTTCTCATTTACAAGTTTTTATATATTTATTTGTTCAAATCTGTCATTCCGATTTAAAGAGTCCGAGTTTTTCGTTTGTTTCTATGTTTGTTTATAAGTACTTTACATCCGTTCACACGATTCACGGCATTAAGTATTTTTTATGTCAATGCTATTATTAACTTTACTTTTTACAAATATTATTATCCTACCTTGATCCCGGGCCTTTTTGAATTATACAGGCCAACTCGCTACCTTAGCGGGCATATTAGCAGATACAAACATCTTTTCAACGAATCTAGTTATATCGTAATTATTTTTAACCGAACTTTAAAAATGGTGGAGGCTACATTTTGGACACCTAGATTTTTTTGTATATTAATTGATGTCTATGTCTTTTTATTAATGATATCGGAAGGCAAACAAGCAGATGGATTTCCTGATGATAAGAAATTCACGCCGCCTAAAGACACCGAAGGTGGTAATGGTGCATTGCCAACCTGAGGCCGGGATGTTAGGCATTGAGCAAAAGCAAGTTTACCGGCTACCTTACCCTCCAAACCAGAACACGTCATTACACTATGGCGGCAGGAATAGGTAATGCGGTGGTAACAATCCGGGCGAGTCGCTGCGAAATTCTACCACCTAGTCAGATATCACAGTAGCCTATGCTCGCCTTTTACGAGCTGCCTCGTAGGAAGGCAGATGTCTATTCTGCAAAGGAGCCCGGACCAACACGGGGAATGTCAATTCTGAAACGTTTTTTTTTATTTGAAAGAGCGTACTTCTGCTACCATTGCCACTAAATCTAAATTTGATGATATTATCCCAGGGATATCAAGATAAATACTTTTTGAAATCGAAGTCTTATTTTCGATTTTGCCTACATACTTCGCTTAAATTTATATGACCTGACAAAGAAGTTTAATTAAAGTTTAATTTATCTTTATAGTAATAGGTTTCTGCAAATGAGCTAAATAACAGTTATCGTGCTAAACTGACAAAAAATATAATAAAATTATCAGGTAACCGATACGGGATGGCGATTGGCGTTCCCAGCGTATAACCCACCTATCTTTGTTCGATCTAGATATTGCGCAATCATTTAACAAATAGTTCTGAGAACGGTCGCCTCAGTATCTAATAATCTTATATCCATTAATTAAGTATCTACTAAAAAACTACCATTGTGCTCAATGAGTACTCAATCGATTAATAGACGAGATTAATATCTTTCGATGATCGATAACAGACGAAACATGGAACAAAGAAGAAGGTGGAGACGTCTGGAAAACTACATATTGTACGCGTCACACACTATGATTTAATTTCACTGAATTAAATCACAGACATAACCACAATCTTTTATGAAAAAAAACTGAAATACGAATATACCAAGTATAAACTTGGTAGATAAAAATACAAAGTGGACCTTAATTTTCAAGTTTTCTGTCAAATTTATTGTCTTAATACTTACTATTCTGTGGAGTTTTGGCGCCATCGTGAAAGAAGATTTAATTTCGTGTATATCATGATTAAAAATAGTCAATTTTGGTGGCAATTAGTTTAATTTTGTTCAGTTAAAATGCACAAGTGAGACATCTATGAAAAAAATAGTGTACCTATCGTGTATTTCTTCGTAGCCGCCAAAAACTCTGATATGGATTTTTATAACTTACGACACGACTTTTTGCTTACGACTACATTAAAATAATAACTTATTGATACTGAAGACGTGGCAGCATAGCTCTAAAGGTCTTAGCCGGTCCCAGAAAGGGGCAAATTAACTTAACTTATTCTGTGGCAACAGTAGGCTAGGCAAATGACTTTACTGATCTACTCCAACATATGGGTCTCGTACCTATACTAATAATTGGAACAAAAAAAGAAATGTTTTTGGGACACCTTCATTTTTTCCTTTGCCATGGATTGAAGAGACTAAGA
Organism: Calephelis nemesis; assembly: GCA_002245505.1. Classification (NCBI taxonomy): domain Eukaryota; kingdom Metazoa; phylum Arthropoda; class Insecta; order Lepidoptera; family Riodinidae; genus Calephelis; species Calephelis nemesis. Next base: position 24,345 of record NJDD01003418.1, read on the forward strand.
AAGTGGGATAGTCGTGAGCTTGCTAATTATCAGTATTACGTTAAGTATTACGACAAAAGTTTGTCTCCTCATTGCAAATTCTCGAAGATTTACGACCATTAATCAGGTTGGTTTGGCTACGGTGGCCACGGTGTTTGTTCAGTTACATCACTAATGGATAGCGCTCACTGCTGACGGAGCAGAGCGTGTCGGGCCGCGGCGCATCGCATTGCAAAGCCCACTGATGCGGGCCGGGCCGCATCGCATCGACGCGAATTTTTGTTACTCAGTACCAAAGTAGAACAACGAAATAGAGAGGCCACTTGACGTTAAAATCGTCATGTATGGAAAGTGGCGCCATCTAGTAGTTGTCATACGAATCTTCAAGTATGGAAAGTGGCGCCTCTAGTAGTTGTCGTAAGAAACTTAAGCGTTAAAATACCGTAGTGTTTTTTTTCTTTACAGTGTTATCATGATCTTTGGTCACTGTAGGCCGCATGGGGTAGTGCGCCCCGGCACAATGGGCGTTGCTCCATACAAAATGTATGCAAGCGATCTAGGCGGATTATAGCGTTGCGATGCGTCCAACTGGGCACTGTCCTTAATAGGTATTATATTAATCTTAAGAGGTAGTTGTGTAATAGATTCTTGAGTGTTTTAAATTAGTCAGTCGGTGTCCGTCCATCGGTGGTATTCATCACGAGGATCATATTTTGCGCTTGGTTAGATTAATAGAAAACGTTTGACAGGTATTTCAACACTTTAGTGATCAATTAAAATAATATGGGTGGTCATGATGTTGATAAACGTTTTTATTTCTTGCATAATATGTTGTAATTTGAATTCTATATGTGCTTCGCCACGCGATATTGTTTCAATATTTCGTATTAGGTAAATACTCGTTCTTCTATTTTATATATAGTATTGTTTGGTCCAGAGATATTTATTTATCGCCTCTGTATTTGAGTGGTCCGGCGTCGGACTTGACTTATCGAGGTGCCGGGTTCGATTCGAGATATTAAAAATATCTATTTTCTAATTAAAAATAACACTGCCCGATATTAGATAAATGTCCGGTTACCGAAACGTTTGCCTATCACATTATGGGACTTAGTATTATCAGCTAGTCGCTGAGGCCCTGGTTGCAATTTTGCCTACCTTTTCGTGGATACTGGCGTGCGGATACTGTTTAAGATTTCTTTAACCGTCTTTGGGATAAAATTATTGTATTACTGCTGGTACTCTCTACCAGCAGTAATACAAGCAGCAGATATATATAATATAACAGCAGAAACTTGCCCAGGTAGGAATCCACTACCTTAGCTACTCCTACATCCATTATGTCTATATCGTGGTCCGCTGTGAAGAAGGGTAGCCGTAAACTTGCACAATTTGCCTAATATCCCAGTCACAGGATAGCGACGCACCTGTAATATCTATAGTGTCTTAAGTTTTTCGGCCACGGTTGTCTCTTATCATCAGAAGAATGTGCTTGTTCTGACCTTTCATAAAAATCCAACATTTTAAAGATGTCTATAAACTTCAGTTTCTGCAGACGGGTTTTGTTCGTATTTAATGCGCTTGTTCTGCGTTGGCATCATATAAATGGCATCATAACGTCGCTTTATGTAGCAATTATGTCTTAATATCATCTGGACCCTAGACTTTGCTTTTTTTATATTTTCTCACATCCATAAAACGTCCTGCAACGTTAATTTAAAAGACAACAATTTATGATGCTTTATTAAAATTTTATTAGCACATTAAAATTTATAAAGGCTATTTGTTTATTTTTTTAAGTTTTAAATTGGTTTTCGCTAAACTTTTCCATGAAGAAAAACACTCGCCAAAATAAAGAGAGTCAACTATTACCTAAACTTATTACATTATATTTAATGCCATAAGTGTCAATATTCACCTATGTTTGGATAAAAGTTCGATAGTACTGAACCAATTTTGACCAAATTTTTAACTAAGTATTTATAATCTAATAAGGAGTGGGATTGAAAGAAAGTGTCGGTGTTAAAATGCGAAAGGGCATGCTCCGTTGGTTCAGTCTTGTGGAAAGAATGATAGATGAAAGATTGACATAGCAGATATACCTAGAATGCGAATGTAGATGGA
>NJDD01003418.1:26607-64622 GCA_002245505.1 Calephelis nemesis
TGATGATAAGCCTATGCTCGCCTTTTATATATACCTAGAATGCGAATGTAGATGGATGTAGGTACCCGAGGAGACCAAAGTTGACATTCCATGATCAGATCACTCGGATATTATCCGAGGCTGGTGTCAAGAGTCTCCGAAACCGGCGTGTTTGTATGAAAAGCATAATGAACTTGAAGGAAGCCACTGTCTACCTCGTAAGGGACTTGGCGTGAAGATATGTATTATATATGTATTTATAATCTAGAGCATTCCATTATTATTGTACAAGAAGGTATATCCTATAGAAAGTACTCATCCCTGAGATATATATAACATGTGTTGTGCCAATACGGAAATCAAATGATAATCCCTCGTTTTGGTCCGGAACCTCTGTGTAGGTCTACCATCTTTCGTCCTGCCTGGGAGCCTGTTAGATGCGATCACAAGCGAAAAGGGCCCTTCGGGGCCAAAGGAGGGCAGTGAGGGAAGAATTCTTTGCAGCAACTTGCCCGAGTTCTAATTAAATATTCCTGCCATCATAATGACATTATCACGTCTCGGTCCGAAGAGTATGGTAGTCGGTAGACTTGCACATTGTTACTAACAACCCGGGCATAGGATAGCAACCTAGCTACAACATCTACGGTGTCTATAGGCTACGGTTATCTCTGACCAACTTACTATGTGCTGGTTGTCTGTCTTTTAACATAAAAAAACAGGAGTCTTATTGCCTAGCAAATGCTCATTAGCTCATCGACTCTGTGGTCTCAGTGGTGGTTCCGTTGTTGGACTTGACTGCTTGAGGTCCCGGGTTCGAATCCCGGGTCGCCGGGAAAAATAAAGAAAATTGGTTTTTTTCCAATTTTCTAATAAAAAAATGTTGCTCGGGATTGGATATGTGCCCAGTTGGCGATAGGCTTGCATCACATTGTAAGACTTAGTGTGTTCGGCTAGTCGTGGATGGCCTGGTTGTACCTCTGCCTACTTCTTCAGGGATATGGGCGTGAAGATACTTACTTTTTGTTACTTAAAAATGAAAGGTAAGGTTTTTTTTCACTTTGGAAAAAAATATCCTTATCATAAACAACATGGAAAATTAACTATACCTCTTAATTTTGTTATCATTATTTTTTGAATTACCTCCCAGTATTAAAGCATTTTTTAAGACGCATCCACGTCGAAACAATCGTAATAAACAGACCAAGTTCTCAATAAATATGTCCTTAAATCTCGTTTTTTTATCAATAAGCCTGGATTACCTGTTCTCGTATAAATATCAAGCAGAGGTATTTAAGTACCTTTATTAAACCATTAATTATGTCGCGTCTGCAGAAGGCGTCTACTTACATAAATCGCAACTCTACTTGACAGATGGTGGTGAAACAAAAACATCCAGCTCTCGGTCTATTTTTAGAAACGATTGATGTGTGGATATAAATTAGTTTTTATTGAAGTGAAGCTAAGGTTGCCAGCTATACCACCTTGATACGTTGTGAATCTTCGGAACATGGTTACACTTTTTTAGTAAGCTTTGACGAAATGATTTTGTCAAACTTCTTAGAAGCCGATATTTAATTGGCAACTTACATTGAACAGGGATGACTGCACACATTAGGTATCTTGCTTACTTGTAATCTATTAAAAATTTCTTTAAAAAATACTTAGTTACTTTACTATAATTACAAAAACACTGTGTAGTAGGATAACATTTATTAGGATTAGATAAAATATGCCATTGCCTGCTAGTCTTATAGTAATTTAAATTACTAAGGCCCACTTGCATATTCATGGGTTAATAATTTAACTCTGAGTTAGGTAGTAACTCAAGCTAAATCTGTTCATATTTGACAGTTTAACTCTGTTAACTATTAAATTTAACCCTGGAACGTACAAGCGGCCATAATTGTTCGAACAGCACAGTCGACAAGTAGTCTTATGTAATAATTTCAATGATTTCATTTCATTACTATTCCCCCGTTGGTCTCCAGTGTGGTCTGGGTTTGCTAAGTAGAATAGACAACCTGCCTCTGCGCCATGCACCTCGTAAGAGGCGAGCATTGGTTATTACCAACAAAACCACTGATGGTAGATTGCTGTGCATGAATTTTGCTTCGGTAGAAATTCACCGATTTACCTATTCCTGCCGCCATATGACTCTGTCATGTCAGGGGCCATTGACTTTCAAAATCAGTCTGACATCCAGGCCGCGGAATAGCTACCTTTATCATCTATGGTGTCTTTAAGCTACGGTTGCCTCTTATTACCAAGAGATCTGTGCGTTTGGTCGCTTATCTTTCATATATAAAAAAGGTCACGATCGAAGGTAAAAAAGGGTAGAATAGAAGCAAGATATCTCGTATATGTTATTAAGACAAGTTCGCATTTCTAACATTAATATCATCTTTTGAACAACTAATGAGCTACATAAGTCCTGATTTTTTTCTCGGCACCAGTTTTGACAATATTTTCATTGACAAACCATCATCGTCATCATCAGGATATATGCAGACTTTTATTCATCACGATAGCTCAAGATCCCATGTAAGATCAAAATAATCTATAAATCGGGGGAAGTTGCGGTTAGTAGCAAGTCAATAAATAAATGTTAAGTAATATCAGACGTAAATTTTCACTGTGAGTAATGTGAATATTGGTTTTATTTAATGATACGACTTTTGTTATACGTGTTAAATTACTTTCACGCGGTGATTTAACTGAGGGTCAAAGTGGCAAAGCGAAAAACTCCCTGTGTAAGCGCCTCTCATTTCCGTAAGAAACGATGCTATACAGATAATGCGCCCTATTCAATATTATCAATAGAGGACCTATCATAGAAATAATTCATGCTAGATGTGGCCCTAAGGCGATTAAATCTTAAAAAAAAGTATCTTCACGCCCAATATCCCCGAAGAGGTAGGCAGAGGCACAACCAGGGCACCCACGACTAGCCGAAGATACTAAGTCCCACAATGTGATAGGTAGCAAGCCTATTGCCAACCGGGCACATTTCCAATCTCGACCAACACTTTTTTATTATTAGAAAAATCCAATTTTCTTTTTGTTGGCCGACCCGGGATTCGAACCCGAGACCTCATGCAGTCAAGTCCAACAGCCGGACCGCTAGACCACAGAGGCGAACCTAATCTTATTTTTATATAAGAAAAACAAACGATCTAGCGGTTTACCTATGCATGTATCAATTTCCACCCCTCTTAATCCCTGTTTTTTTTTAAAAGTAATAAAAAAAGCTTGTTTCGAATGGCTAAGGAATTCAATACTCTGGAGTGGAAATTGTATACCTACAGTATAGCAGAGGAAAAAAAAATAAAAAACGAATAGGTAGGTAAGTATCGCTTGAGACAATTATCAAGAACAAAGTTGTACAACCATATCCCAAACTTGTCTCTTCAGCAAGACTTAATGTAATTTATTTAAAAACACTTGTACTTTCCACAATATATTGTGGAAAGTACAAGTGTTTTTAAATAAATTACATTAAGAATGGAATTCCACCAAGCTCCGACGATAAGAAGTATAGAATCTATCAGCAAGACTTATCTTCGTTCCAGACTACGAGTATGCAAGTAGAATTTTATTGGATAAAAAAATTAAATAGAAAAAGCAATGTGTACCAAATAAGATAAAATTAAAATACGAAGGTAGTTGGTTTGTGAAAAATATATAAGTATGATAATTAGTTATAGTAGGTAACAGACGGCTATTTTGATGATAAGGACAACAATGTGAACACTGTGGATCTTACTTAAGGCTAGCATCTAAGTCCTTATGTTTTAATATGCAGACTCTTGCCATCATACATATGACATTGTGGTATTAATGTTATTTGTTTTATGATATTGGAAGGCAAACAAGCAGACGGATTTCTTGATTACCCTCCAGACCGAAACACGTCATGACGTTATGGCGGCAGGAATAGGTAAGGCGGTGGTACCAATCCGGGCGAGTCGCTGCGAAACTCTACCACCTAGTCAGATGTCACGGTGTTAGTGACGATAAGCCTATGCTCGCCTTTTACGAGCTGCCTGGCAAGAAAGGCAGTTGGTCTATTCTGCAAAGGAGCCCGGACCAACACGGGGTAAAATTATATATTATTTTAAGAATAATATTATAAATTTTGTTGCAATATATTTTGCTGAAATAGGAAATAAATTCCAGTTGAATAGTTCTAACAGTGAAAATCTGAGCAAACGTTCAGTGTCATATCCAGTAATACAATTTTCCGTGGCTGCAAATGCTTCCTTGATGCAACTCATGAGCGTTATTACATTTCCTATTCACTCACTCTGACTTTGACGTATTACCTATTTGAAAATTTACACGATGGATATATAATTTACAATTAGTAAAGTGAATTTAACAGGAGATTTCATGTCAGTCTCTCACGTGGGACCATTTATCTTTAGTGTCAACTTTACTATCTTGGCAATCTTGAATGTTTATTATATTCCTTTGCGTTTAATAGGTATTTGAAATACAAATGGACAGGACTACATGAATTTAAGGATTATTATACTAGGGTATTGTAAAATGTTCTTCATTTTCATTGTCTTGTCAAGGAAGTTAAAAGATTTATTTGGTGGTTCTATGATAGATGGTCTGCTAAACAAGTTAATTCCCCTGTAATTTCACTGATATTCACTGTCTTATTCCGGTTCGATGGTAGGGTAGCCAGTAAACTTACTTACGCAAACTTTAAAATTTCATCCTCAGGTTGACAAAGACTCTTTAACATTTTTGGTGTCGGGAATTACCTACTACACATTAGGTTATCTGATCGCTTGTCAGACATGGGAGATTACAAAGAAAAATTTTAAAAAGTGTAGAGCGTCGAAATAAAAAAAAACTGATAATATAAGATCGGGCTTAAAATGTCGCTATTACGTGTAGGGTTGCCGACCATAGTTTATAACAACGCGTCCTACATTATTTTTAATAATATACCTACTTACTATAAAATATTGGAAGAAACAATAATTTAGAATAGGTAGGTATGTAACCATACTTCAAGGCAGGACTAAAACACGTCTAAAAACAAAACATTTTTTAATTTTTGGACCATCCTCCTTAATACTGTATATTCCTTTATAAAAACTGACAACTCTAAGTGTACAACAATTATAACTTGTTTGGCCCTAAACGGTAATATTCCGTGTGCTCTAAATGTTTCGCAAATCGCAAGGCTAATCCGCTTTAACCCTTACAAAACTTTTATGTTCAGTTCCCCGTTGCCCAGTTTCTTGTTACCAATAACGTTTATGGTTACATAAACTTGCATTCAGAATAATGAAATTTAATAATCGCACTTAAAAACTTAATAATATAGATAATAAAAATCGAGACCGGATTTAGAGCGATACGTGTAAAAATGAATTTTGTCGACTGAGCGGCGCCGGCGCCGAAAGTGACATTTACATGGGACCTTGCACTCAACAATTTGCGAACAATACGCGCGCTTGTCACATTATTCCCGGAACCCGTCGCTCGAACCCGTGATGACCTCAGCCACTGCGACCTCCAACCAACACAAACATTCTCCTGTGTGGCCATATTTAAATCTAAAATTCTACTTATATTTGGTAGAATCAATTAAAGGGAATAAAATAGATAAGTCTGTTTTTTACCAACTTTTATAAGGATGAGGAGATTAATCTGACAAAACTATGAATAAATATATTATGTATCACTATCAAATTATAATATCGAACCCGGGACCTCTACAAGTCAAGTCTGACGCCGGACCGCTAGAGGCCACAAACTTAACTTTTTTAAAACGTTGAAAACTAAAACTAACTATGTATTCTTTTCGTTATTGCTAAAAGCAAAATCTTACTAAATAGCAAAGAAACATTTAAAAAAACTAGAAATTTTATTAACAAGTTGAGAAAGCCATTGTTTTTTTTTAATTCAAACCAACTAGAATACAGCTTCGGCTTTATCCACGCGACACGAAGCCGTTTCATTTTTCTTAAATTAAATTCGTTTTTTAAGCATTAAAAAATCAACTGAAAGTAGTTGAATTGTTCCCTGTTTTTGACAAACAAGTACAAAAAAATAAGACAAAATTACAATTTCAAAAGAAAGTATCAGTTCGAAATGCGTCGCGCATTAAATTCTCAAGCTTATCTCTGAAGTCTTCAACTAACTGACACAGCTTTTTACGGTTTTAAAATAATGCACTTGCAATAGTAATAGTAGCTTCTAGACTACTGGTGGCGAGTGTTTGCAGCTACTTGCTCGGGTAGGGTTCTACCGCCTTACCTACCGACCGGAAATGATAGAGACCCGTAATAATAATAATAATATTTTTTTTATATTTATATTTTTATTTGTTAAATATATAAATGTAATAAATAAGAAATATTGTGAATGTAAATAAAATAATAATAAATCGTTTTGTTCCGGTTCCTCTGTGTATAAAATCTTTCGTCCCTCCTGGCAGCGTGTAAGATGCGATCAAAAGCGAAAGGGGTCATTCGGTAGCAAAAAAGACCAATGGTGGAAAGATGCTGTGCAGCACTTTGCCGGGTATGGATCAACCGTATTACACATTCCTACCACCACAACTTGTATCGGTCCGGAGAGTAAGGTTTTTAATGTTATTAGAAGGCCAACAAGCAGACGGAACTCTTGATGGTAAGAAATTCACGCCGCCTAGAGACACCACAGTGGTAATGGTGCGATGCCAACCTGAGACCGGGATGTAAGGCCTCGAGCAAAAGTAAGTTTACCGACTACCTTACTCTCCAAACCGGAACACGTCATGACGTTATGGCGGCAGGAATATGTAAGGCGATGGTACCAATACCGTGTGAGTCGCTACGAAACTCTACCACTTAGTCAGATGTCACGGTGTTAGTGACGGTAAGCCTATGCTCACCTTTTACGAGCTGCCTGGCAGGAAGACAGTTGGTCTATTCTGCCAAGGAGCCCGGACCAACACGGGTAGACTTCCAATTAGGACTTACGCAACAGATCAGCGACGCATCCATAACATCTATGCTGACTTTAAACCGTGGCTTAAACTCATTTATTATCTCTTAAGGTGTGCTTATTCGCTGAACTCTAACATAAAAAATACAAAATTGTATAAAACTGTTAAATGTGGCCACCCTAATTCACCATCAAAATACAAAGGATTGAAATTAAACACCGATAACAAATAACTTAGACATGGCGAAAATTCGTCATTGTCGTTCTTTGGTGAATAAATATGGCTTATTGTTTACGTGTTTGTTAAAAAATCATGAGCTGCGTTACAAACTCCAGGAAGTGTATTTCATAAAACATGAGGAGGAAAATTGGAAATAACATGAATTTATTAATGAAAAATCAAAGAATATATGTTACATCTTTGTGGAATCAGTTACCGAGGGCGGTATTCCCAAACAATTATGACTTGGGGACCTTCAAGAAAAGAGCGTACTCATTCCGTAAAGGTCGCCAACGCATTTGTGATACTCCTGGTATTGCGGATGCCCGTGGACGGCGGTGATCACTTTCCATCAGGTGACCCACTTGCTCGTTTGCCTCCTCTTATATAAAAAAAGTTGATTAATTGCAGCGATAGATAATCATAAACTTAAAAATGTTCAGTAAGCCACCCCACCCAAACCTCTTCATAATGTAAGTATGTACATGCAAAGCTAAGAACCATCTCAATCACGTCCGCTTTAACACAAAAAGTCCTCATGTTTTTTTTAAATGGCTAATATGTTGCTAACCGCAAGGTTTTTACAACTTCACCGGGCTATAGTCCTCATCTTAATCGGTCTATTTCTTTTGGAATTATGATTCCACAGACATACTGTCTTCATTAGCTCTGTTTTAAATGACAAGAAATCAAAATATTTAAAATTTAAAATTAATATTATGGTCGTTCTCAGTTTACCGATAATGCAGTTTATTTTTTTTACATTTTATAAATATTTGACATTACAACTCAATATTAATATTATTGTTTTTTACATAAAAAATAAAAGAGATTAATTAGTTATGTTAGTTAGCATCGTATCTATGCTTTTTACCGTCTGGAAATTAAATATTCGAAACAATAAAAACATTATCTACTAATAAAATTAGTTATCTAACAAAAGATAAGGTTGTGATATAGAATAGAAATTCAATTTAAGGAGCGTTAGTTCCCATGTTATTTTTTATCGTCGAGTATGACAAGGCACGTTTAAAGGATTTAGAATTAAATAATATGTTAACAGGTTTCAGAGTCAACATATTGCTATCACCACTGACTTTCATTTTAAAAATATTTACATCCCTATTTTTTATTACTTTAAAAATTTATGTCATCTAATATTTTGACACTGATTTTTAAATTTCATGAGATAGCTATTCGTCGTGATATTATATTCAAACATTTACGATTGACAGAATAGATTAACGAGTAAATAATTTGTTATTGACGTAAGCCGAAAAATCTTGTCAATGTCAGTAACATTAAACTATCGAAAAATGCGATATTTGACTACTTTGTAAGTGATTCAGATATCGAAATTGATACCTATTCCAAAATTTGAACACTAGGAACAAACCACACATTGTCTAGGTATATAAACCAGACGAATTAAATGTTTTGTGATCAAAATGTAATAAACGGTCCTTTTAGTTTTTACTAGCTAGTAATACCAACATAGCTTATTTCACAAAATTATCAGTGTTTTCACACACAAAGAGGGCACCCACGACTAGCCAAAATCACTAAGTCCCACAATATGATAGATGACAAGCCTCTCGCCAAACTGGCACATAAAGAATCCCGAGCAACGTTTTTTTTATTAGAAAATTAAAAAAATCAAATTTTCTTTTTGGGTTGGGAACCGAACCCGGGACCTCGTGCAGTCAAGTCCAACTCCCGGACCGATAGACCACAGAGGCGAGTCACAAAATTATAATATTAACTAGCTGCCCCAGCGAACTTTCTTCCGCCAACATTCGGATAAAAACTATCCTATCTTTTAAGATGGACCAAAATACAGATATATGTGAAATTTTATCAAAATCGGTTTAGTAGTTTTGGAGTTTATTGGCAACATACATAGTGACAAAAGATTTTTGTATATATAAGATATTTAATTTTGTTTTTAGGTATAAATACGCGCTATACTATCACCAATAAAGTGCGGTCACTTGTGATGCTACTTACGCCTAACGATCGTCATCAAATATCTTACTATTACTTTCAGTCGCAGAGTGCTTTATTGTTCGCGATACGATCATTTTTTCGCCTAATGAGCCGGATCCGGTTTATTGTTATCTAATAGTGACGTATTTCGGGGACTACGAGGAATTTCGATTTGCCGAACTACAAGTAGTGGGTGTATGATATAATTTACTTTCTTTATACGTTACTCGGGCTATCAATCACAAATTTGACAGTGTATACAAATGACATTTCTTTAATATTTTCAAGTAATGGTCACATGTTTAATAGAAATCTGATGAATGGCGCATTAGAAATGTGGATTTCTAAAAACAAGTGACGATATGGAAACTCAAGTTGGTAAACTCTTCTTTTACCACTTTTACGCAAACTAAAAACTCATCTATAAATAAACGCAAGATTCTTTTTTCCTTATGAGATTTCTGCAAATGATCCGAGTTGGTCTGGGCTCCTTTGCACTTTGCAGAATAGACCATCTGTCTCCTGTGCCAGGTAACTCACAAAAGACACCGTGACATCTGACTAGGTGGTAGAGTCTCGCAACGACTCGGCCGCCTTACCTGTTCCTGCCGTCATAATGTCAGCGTATGCCGTTGATGTGTTTCAGTTCAGAGGAAAAGGGAGCTTGTAAACTTACTGTTGCTCAATGTTTAACAATCCGGCATCAGGCTGGCAACGCATCATTACCACCTTTGGTGTCTCTAGGCGGCGTGAATTTCTTTCTATCAGAAAATCCGCCTGCTTATTTGCCTTCCAATTTTCCAAGAAAAATATCTGGAATGGAATGAAATGAGGATTTTGATGCGGTTATTTTAATAGATAGTTATTGAAAAGGATTATATGTAGGATAATAATAAAGTTTGTAAACACGTGCAAAGCTGAGACGAGCTAGTAATAAATAAATCTCAAGTATAAATATATTATACTTATTTATAACTTAACGATCACAATGACGTAGGTACAAAATTTATGTCCACAAGTAATAACCTTTAATAGGTGTAATGACCGGTATAAAGCTACGAGTATATTGTCGGGCATATCAGGTCGAATCTTTGTGACTTCAAGCCCTTGTACTATGTAAATAGCTTGATTTTGTATTAATACGCTTAACTGTGGAGTTATGTACTGTTAACTTGTCACGCTGTGTTTGGATAATATTTGTATCCGACTTAAAAAATGAGGAAGTAAAAAGTATCTTCACGCCCATATCCCCGAAAAGGTAGGCAGAGGTACAACTAGGGCACCCACGACTAGCCGAAGACTCTAAGTCCCACAATGTGATAGATGACATTTCCAATCCCGACCAACATTTTTTTTTATTAGAAAATTGGAAAAATCCAATTTTATTTTTGTTGGCCGACCCGGGATTCGAACCCGAGACCTCATGCAGTCAAATCCAACACCCGGACCGCTAGACCACCGAGGCGATAAAATGAGGAGCTTTCTCAATTCGACCATATATATGTTTTTAGTGGCCAAGTTCTGGAATTAGCTCATGGTTCTTACATTTTTTTTGACGAGCGTTGATTTTTTTGTAACTAACGCCATGACCATCATTAGGTGGTAAATTTTGGGGCGACTCCCATGGAATCTCTTAGCCCTGTCGCCAAAAATTAAGTGGCAAGTGCTCACTATTGTCCTGTTCTGGTTTGATAGTCAGATTGTCGGTAGGACTAATCGCGCAAGAGGCTTAATAGTTAATGAATGAAAAAAGGTGTTACTTTGCGGAAATCCTTACTAAATCCAAATTAAATTATTTATTTCCCAATTTTACGTCAATAAATGTATAGGTACGTATTATGGCGTGACAAAACACAAAAAAAAAGTGCGTTATGAATGAATTGGACTAATGTAATTTAAATTTTTAGGGGTTATATATTTAGGGGTAAATTATATTAATAATTTTTAAAAATAACTATTATTACCTAAAACTTATGATGAACGTCATTATTTCTATTTTTCTGTGCCACCTTTTGGGTAAGAGGTTATCGTACACGATACGACGAGACTTGGGTTTGATTCCCGACAAAGACAGGCATTATGTGTTAAATACTGATGCCTATTATCCGGGTTCGGATGTTTATTGTATTTATTTCTGTATATTAGTGTAATTAAATAATATACATAACCCAAGCAGATAACTTGCTTACTTCAGGTTTTGATCAAGTTCTGTAATTTGTCTAGGGATATTTATTTCTTTGTTCTGTACCATAATGTATCTATATATTCTGCTTATGAAATTCAGCATCACACCATTTCACTTGGTATTTATAAGCGTCGCATATTTCTTGCTAATTTGTTTTCTTATATTTTAATTCCACAAATTCCACAAAATAACTGTAGGGACTTCAGCATCCCTAATAGCATTTCTACTACCACTCACGCCTTGCTCTGGGGCAAAATTACAAATCTAAACATATAAAAATTGATCCCCATTTCCTGTAATCATCGCATCACGTGTAAATGGAGCTACTTATTTTGTTTTTTTTTTGTTGTGTTATGTATTGTCACGAAAAGGTTCTTTTTTATATAAAAAAGTAAAAATTATAAGGAAAATGGGAGAAAATACTTGATTATTTTCTATTCAAACTGTTTGTAGCCATTAAGGCTCCATACTCAGTTAGCCAAAAGAGCCAATCACCGCACTCCGTCGTTCCATGATTACTATGAAATATTGCGCTCTAAAGTAAACGTCTTAAGCGACAAATCACTATTTTTGACACTATAAAAGTAATTTGGAAAAAGTATAAAAACTGAAACACTTATCTCTTAGGTATAGTACTTATCTATGTTTATGTTAAATCTGGTATCGATATTTTCATAATTGAAGTAGACAGTTGGGTTTTGATTTCAAAAAAGGGTTAATTTTTTATTTTTTTCTATCGAGCAAAGTGAAATGAATTATATTTTGGAAACACTAGTCTTATAAAGCATATTCATGCTAATCTTGTGTATTTTTGTCATCAAGATCCATGATTGCTTTGTATGACAAAAACATTAAACTGCTGACGTGTTTTAGCGTATATGGCCCCTTAATATCAAGTGAAACGAAATTTACCGGCTAGTTAAAAATAACCTCAGAAAGGTAAACCCATTGAGCCAGTTTCACACTAACACGTACAGACCCGCTAGTTCTCAGTACACAGCGAGCCAGAACAGAAGCACTGTCGTAAATGGCAAAAGGAATGAAGACGTCAAAACGGCAGCTATTTACAATACATCAAGCGGAGAGACCGCGTCGTTCTGGCTTGCGGTTGTTTGACAAATGAAGCCATACTCTTCCTGTGAGGGTAATGTATGGAGACTCGACGGCTACTGTGCGACCCGGAACGTCAAGCAAATGGATTGTACACTTCGCATAGCTTAATTGGCATAGAGTTTCTTATTATAATATCGCAAGTATGAATAATTATGATACCATGAATAACCTTTTTGAGTAACATGTGACATTTTTTACAACCTTCAGATTTTTTTTGAAGTGATAACTTCTTAAGCGACGTGGCGCACTTTTTTGAAATGAGTAAAAACTTCTAAACTCGCGTCAGGACACGTGACCTATGTCGTGTTGTCATGTTTGTGTACGATAGCGCAATAAATGAATATTGTATTTATTTATATTCCATTATTCCATTCCATTAACTATTCCAAAATATCAAAAATACACAACGTTAATATTCAAGATCGATTCAGAAATGAGGAGATCCGCAGGCGAACGAAAGTCACCGACATAATCAGCCGGGTTAGCAAGCTGAAGTGGCAGTGGGCGGGGCACATAGCGCGGAGAACTGATGGCCATTGGGGCAGAAAAGCTCTCGAGTGGAGACCACGTACCGGCAAACGAAGCATAGGACGGCCACCCACGAGATGGACAGACGACCTTATGAGGGTCGCGGGGTCTCGCTGGATGCAGGCCGCTTCCATCCGGTCGACGTGGAAGTCAACGGGGGAGGCCTATGTTCAGCAGTGGACGTCCTATAGCTGAAATGATGATGATGATGATGATGATGATAATATTCAAGTTTTTAATTCTGCCGGCTTTCTGCAACCCGTCGTTTTATTTTATAGACAAAGGTAGCTGACCCGGAAGATAATGATGTTAAGTAAATTGATGGAATATTTTCATGCATATCCCTAAAGAGGTAGGTAGAGGCACAACCCACGATTAGCCGAAGATTCTAAGTCCCACAATATGATAGGTGACAATTTTATCACCAAACGGGCACCTATCCAATCTAAAATGAAAATGAAAATACGAATTTTATATTTTTATTATTTGAACCTGGGACCTTAAAAATAACTAGGAGAAATAACTAGAAAAATAAGGAAAAGTACATTGATGGAGGTTTGTGCTAAACTATAGGTAGTTTGGGTTGAAAAAGCCTAAATTGTTTTTCTTTTCCTTTAAAATTCTATCGCGTTCTATCTTCTATCGCGTTATAATACTGAAAACAATTCCCATAATTTGTGGCATTTACGAAACATGAATGAAGATGCAAAGCTTTTGGATTTCCAAATTAATAGATTAGGTTGTAAATCTAAGCGGTTAGGTACTAAGTGCAGAACGTCCCTAATTTAGGTCGGTATGCTGTTAAGTAGGTATAACCAGGATTTGTTGAAAGTTGCAGAAATTCGGTGTATACAAAAGGATGCGTGAGCAACGGTTAAGATAAACCTATTTCCAGCCTAGAAAGGGAAAGCGCTAATACCTATCATGGTGATATTAAAGTCACTCTATTTAATTCTACAAATTTTGAGGTTTTGTTTTAAATCTTTCTTCTTATATTTGGTAGAGGGTTGTGGTCTAATTAGTAAATAGTTGACCGACAATTAAAACAGTGGGCTGATGACATAATTCACGTCGCAGGAAACGACTGGCTAAAGTTAGGCAAAGACAGAGAGTCATGGAACAGGATGGAGGAGGCCTTTTCCCAAATTGGGGTTCAAATCTCAAATAATACTAGCATTAACTAAATACTTATAATACTGAATTTTATTTATTTTTTTAAGTTTAAATATTGTAAATATTTATTGTAAACGAAGAGATTTGGAATAAACGGCTTTATTATTATTATTATTTAATTCTACGTGGCTCATACCAACGTCAGGTACGTTAATATTTAAACAACGAAAAGGTCAAACGATGCTTGGCCAATTTTGAAGTTGCGTCCTTGTAAATTGTATAGTTTGCTGGGTAATAATAATTTACCTTACGTTATATTGGAACATGACATCTTTGACAGTATGGTGGCTATTCGACTAAAGTGAATCCTAGCGAGTTGTTTAATAGTTTTATTACCTAGGACGATCAGAGGGGCTATTCAATATCTTTTTTTATTTTTTTATTTTAATAATAATAATATCTCTGGACAAGTTACACAAACTGATTCTAACTCCAAATTAAGTAAATTATATGCTTGTATTATGGGTGTTAGTCAACGATATTAATACATAGAAATACTTAAATAATTTATAATAATAATTTTTAGTGAAAATCACTGGGTAAAGTGTACATGCAATAGTTGTCAAACGACGGATTTTGTATTTGCTATCTCTATTGTATTTCTGGTGGTCACTGGAGATAGCAAATATAAAACGCGTCATTTGACAGCTGTTTGACGTACACTTTACCCAGTGATCATCACTGAAAAGCGTCACAAAAAAATTGAATCTCGTCCAACTCTTTAGTAGTAATGCAATGCACAGTACAGCATGTAGTGCAATGCTTACATTTTTAAGAAGCACCGAACCAACAACCGGTTTTTTTCTGTGCAATGTAATTTTAATTATTCACCTATTATATTTCTAGATACTCTGTACCCAGTACCCAGGGGCAACATTCGACTAATTAGATCATAGTGGTATGATTTACAAATAAATGATTGATAGCCAACATTATGTCAACTAATGCAAGTATATCCGGTTCTTTTAAATGGCGTTTTATTTAATCTTGATGTAAAATTAACATTACTGGTTTCAAATCTTTTAAATCACCAAACTGGTTGCAGCCTGTAATCGAGTTTTAAAAAAGACAAATATCGACGTCTTTCATTTGACCGCCTCGTTGGTCGAGTGGCTAGCGTACTCGCCTAACTGCATCGACGAATCGCGAGGCCCGGGTTCGATTCCCGACGGGGGCAGGCATTTGTGTGATGAACATTTAGATGTCTGCATTTCCGGGTCTGGGTGTTTATTAAATGTATTCTGGTATCTATTTAAGTATTTCTATGTAATAGTATCGTTGACTAACACCCATAACACAAGCATATAATTTGCTTACTTTGGGGTTAGATTCAATTTGTGTGACTAGTCCAGGGATATTCATTTATTTCATGTAAATAGGTACATACCGACGTACCTCTAACACAGGGATTTATCGCAATAACATAGGGACTTTTCCCCCGTGTAGGTCTGGGCTCCTTTGCAAAATAGACCATCTGCCTCCATGCCAGGCAGCTCATAAAAAAAAGAACATAGGCTTACCGTCAGTAACACCGTGACATCTGAGTTTCGCAGCGAATCGCCCGGATTGGTACCACCGCCTTACCTATTCCTACCACCATAACGTCAGCGCTTGCCGTTGACACGTTCCGGTTCGGAGGGTAAGGTAGCCAGTAAACTTAATCGAGGCCTAACATCCCGGCCTCAGGTTGGCAACGCACCTTTACCACCTTTTGTGTCTCTAGGCGGCGTTAATTTCTTACCATCAGGAAATCCGACTGCTTGTTTGCTTTCCAATACCATAAAAAGCATCGCGATGTCTTTCTTATATACAACTACTAGCTGCCCGTTCCGGCTTCGCTCGAATGGTAATTTTTTTACCATAAATTGAGATATAAGCTATCCTATCTCTCAAGTTGGATCAAACTGCACATGGTGTGCGAATTTTATTATAATCGGTTAAGTGGTTTAGGAGTCCATTGAGGACAAACATTGTGACACGAGATTTATATGATTTAAGATCCAGAATCTATTATTTACTTGTATTATAGTTGATATGCGGAGTATCACACTTGACAGATAAAGTAATTTCATTCGACCGCCTCATTGGTCGAGTGGCTTGCGTACAAGCCTAACTACAACGACCAACCGCGAGGCTCGAGTTCGATTCCCGACGGGGGCAGGCATTTGTGTGATGCACATTTAGATGTCTGCATTTCCGGGTCTGGGTGTTTATTAAATTTATTCTGGTATCTATTTAAGTATTTCTACTCGTTCATTTTGTTATCGTTGACTAACACCCATAACACAAGCATATAATTTGCTTACTTTGGGGTTAGATTCAATTAATGTGATTTGTCCAGGGATATTTATTTATTATTGTATGTAAAAAAAAAAACTGCAAACGTGTAAGTCAAAAAGTACTGGTAGGATGTTGATAAAATTTATGTGAGACCACCACGGAGTCTTGACGTATCTTTTAAAAATAGTAAGTACTATCAAAATCGGTTAATTATTTGCCGAGTAACCATGTAACCAACATACAAAAAAAACACACAGTCGGATTGAGACTCACCTCCTTTTTTGCAGTCGGTTAAAAATTTAATCGGTTTTTCACATACATACATATCTTCACGCCAAGTCCTTTACGGGGTAGGCAGATAGTATTGAGTGCTAGACCTCACGATCCTGACAAACCTGTCTTGCTTCCTTCACATTCATTAGCCTTTTCATACAAACACGCCGGTTTCGGAGACTCTTGACACCACCCTCTGATAATATCCGATTGATCTGATTGTGAAATGTCAGCCTTGGTCTCCCCAGGTACCTACATCCATCCACATTCGCATTGTATATCTGTTTTGTCAATCTTTCATCCGTCATTTTAACATTTTAACACCAACACTTTCTCTCAATCCCAATCTTTCTCGGATCTCATTGTTACGAATGCGGTCAGCGAGCGTTACACCACAGATTTTCCGTAGTGTTCTCATGTCGACCGCATTTATCCTACTTTCATGACCTTTCTGACATAACCAATTCTCGCTTCCATACAATAACGTTGGGATAAGAACAGAATTATGCAAAGCTAGTTTAGCTTTTTGACTCAAAACCTCGCTTTTGAATAGCTTACCCAACGCTCCATTCACACTATTTCCTGCACTCACTCTCCTCTGTAGATCTGCGGTGTACCTTCCATCCCTGCTAAAAGCACAACCAAGATATACAATTTCATTCACTTGTTCCAGCACTACATCATCAACCAAAACTCTTACATCCGTTCTGGCTACATCTCTTTCAAATACGGTCGGTTTTTTAAATCACTCTTTAACGTAGTGGGTAGTGCAAGTGGTCCTATGTGTCAATTAAGATCATTTTGATGTAATTGGTGATAAACATGATTTATTAATCGAATAAAAATTCATGCCCGTATCAGTCAGACTCGTATTTTAATAATGCTTAAGGTGATGCCTGCTGCAGTCAGTATGTATGTTATTCATTGGAAGGTGTCTGAAAATTAGAATTCAGTTTGGATGTATGATCTGAAAAATTCTTTAACACAAAAATCGCAAACTGTATTTTGCATAACTTTTTATACAAAATATGCCGATTTCAGAGACTCGACTAGTGATGTTACGGATATTCGACTCCAGTAGCGGTAAGTCGGATTTTCGTATAATTTTCACACCTTCGGTTCCAACACTTTTGAGGTTCTAATCGAAGGTCGAAGCATGGTAAATAGTGGAATCAGTCAGCAAGGTTCTGCTTTTCTTCAAAGTTAGGTTTTGAGGACGAGGTGGCCATAATTTTCATCGAATTCGATTAGTATTTTTTTAAAAGCTTAGTAAACTGCAAAAACGCGACTCTAATATCATTACCTCATCGCAAATACAATAATTACGACGACTTTTTTAAAAAAAAACCAAAAAGTCATACTGTCACATAACATCCTCTTTTTGGAGTCAGTCACAAAAAGGCACTAGATAACTCATAAACCATCAGTTGCGTGTATAAATATTGATAAAATTTAAATGGTGGCCCCATGGCCAAGGAATCATATGAAATACCTTTTGAAAAACAATCATACCGCGACGTGGTAATGAAGTTGGGAGTAGAATTTTTAGCGTTTAAGTATTTTTTTTTCAGTGTGTTAATTTTTAATTATTTCTTTATTCTGATATTGGAAGGCAAACAAGCAGATGGATTTCCCGATGTTAAGAAATTCACGCCACCTAGAGACACTAAAGGTGGTAATAGTGCGTTGCCTCTGCGATGTTAGGCCTCGAGCAAAAGTAAGTTGACCGGCTACCTTACCCTCCGAACCGGAACACGTCATGACGTTATGGCGGCAGGAATAGGTAAGGCGGTGGTACCAATCCGGGCGAGTCGCTGCTAAACTCCACCACCTAGTCAGATGTCACGGTGTTAGTGACGGTGAGCCTATGCTCGCCTTTTACGAGCTGCCTGGCAAGGAAGGCAGATGCTCTATTCTACAAAGGAGCCCGGACCAACACGGGGAAAGATTCTGATAAGACTTATGATACTGTCTATTACTACTAAATTGTCTATTACTGTTTTATTTCTTGTATGTTATATTGTTCTATTATTCTTTTATTTAGACTCTCGACTCCGGTTCCGAATCCAACAAATTAAATTTAAAAACTCCATTTTCGATAAACCTCGGACCTCTGTTACATCACTACTCTTGACACCATCCTCGGATAAAACTACTATTTAAACGTATATAATTATCTTTATCGTACATAAAAAATAATCACCATTTTCTTTGGTCGACACATCACGCGAGAACGGATGGACAAATTTCGCAAATTCTTATTTTGTGTTAATTATTGTTAGGAGACGGTTCGTATAAAAGAGTCCGTATGTTTATTCATCCGAAGGCAGACAACGTCTGTTGTGTCAGCTAGTAATATATGCAAACACCATTGCTTTACTTTTAATTTTAATTCGAAATAATTTTATTGAAAATTGTCATTCGTTACTCTCTGCCTCAGTAAGGGACTCAGCGTGAAGATATGTATATGTTTGTAACTTTTTTTTACATAAATAAAATATAAATTTGACTTTTCTCCTTTAATTTATCTACGTGACTGGTGCTTAAACGTTAAATTTAATTATTTGGTACCGATTTTATGTACTTAAAACTGGTGTTTAAATATCGAACTCATTATTTAGTACGGCTTAAAGTAAGAAATTTAGGTAATATTGTGATTAAGCTGTCGCATATACGTTCATTAATTTATATTACTGGTGCTTGAAGCTCAAATTCAATTTAGTGTATACGGCTTTAAAGTAAAAGATTTAAAAAATCAATGTAGCATAAATAATTACAATTACAACGGTTGGCAAAAGTAACACGCTTGAGTCGTACTCGGCGTCTTTTATCTTAGGTAAGGCGGCAAAAAATATTTATTGAATATGCAATAATTTAAACTTAAATGCAAAAGATTTTCAATTTAGCAGACATGATGTGATTTTTTATCAATTTAAGCACGGTATTAACTTGATCCATACTAACATTATTAATGCGAATGTGTGTTTGTTTGTTTGTCTTTGTTTTGTCGATTCTTTTTGAGGCTGGAAATTCATATAGATTACTATTTATTCAGATATAGGAGATTATTAGTAATACTATTTAAATTTTGCGCTTCGGCTATATTTGTCAAGCTTCGGAAATCCGAGCGTATTTTAAAGATATCTTTAAAGAGTTGTTATAACTTATTACATAACCATTTCGCTTAAATTTAGATTAGGTCAGTCAATAAAGTACAAAGTGTAAAAAAAGTAAAAAGTGTAAAGCCGAAGCGCATAATTTAAATAGTAATAAGTACTGTAAATAACTTTGTTATTTTGACGTAGTCATGGACAACGCCCAGCGCTATAGGCATACTTAGGTTTCAAGAATAAATATTACACAAAATCATAATGTACATTTTCACTGAGTTTTTTTTATGACATTGGAAGGCAAACAAGCAGACGGATTTAATGATGGTAAGAAATTACCGCCGCCTAGAGACACCAAAGGTGGTAATGGTGCGTTGCCAACCAGAGGCCGAGATGTTAGGCCTCGAGCAAAAGTAAGTCTACCGGCTACCTTACCCTCCGAACCGGAATACGTCATGACGTTATGGCGGCAGGAATAGGTAAGGCGGTGGTACCAATCCGGGTGAGTCGCTGCAAGACTCTACCACCTAGTCAGATGTCACGGCGTTAGTGACTAGTGACGGCAAGCCTATGCTCGCCTTTTACGAGCTGCCTGTCACAGGAGGGCAGATGGTCTATTCTACAAAGGAGCCCGGACCAACACGGGGCAAGTTACTAACATTTTTATTACAATTAAGTATATTATATTTTCAGGGTTATGTTATTTACCAGTTACCAGCTGCTTAGTTTGTGGCTGTCTGCAATAAATACTAGCCCGATTTAAATTAGTAAATCGATACAATCACAAAAAAAATGCACAGAAAAAAAATCTCATTCATAATATTAGTGTGGTTGCAATTTACTATAAAGTTGGAACACCAGCTCAACATGTACTATTTAAACGTTTTTATTCATTCCGGATTTTAAGCTATTTTGTTTGTTTGAATTGAGTGTTGTTATGTTTGTAACATCTAAACTACAAAACTAAAGACTTGGGAATAATATAAGACAATCTGTAAAAAACATATTACAAAACAAAAAAAAGTTAACAAAATCGGATTTAGCGCTAACGAATTAAATCAGAACTTACATTTTGAGTTTCACCTTTTTTTAACGGAAACCTCTTTAGAGGAACATTTACACCTTCCAAATATTGTAACGATCGCTTCAAAAGTTTCGGTATGAATCGCAACCAGGACTCAAAGAGATAAATAAAAATTCTAAACATGTTCAGCTGCGCATTTTTGGTCGCCTGTATCTATTATTTTTAGATATCTCTAATATACAGAATAACTCTATTCAGTGGATACTAGATAGAAAACAGAATGTCTGACCCCTACAATATTTTCAAAGTACTGTAAAGGGTGTCAGATAAGTTTTGCGAATGCTTATTTTACTTTTCTTTAATTGATAGGTTCGGTTTGAAGGTTTCTAGTGGCCAATAAATTTTCTTAGAACTACAACGTCGAGACACATTTGGTATTTATTTTAAAGATAAGTGTAATGGTTTGAAAAGAAGAAAAACGTTCGAGCCTAGATTAGTTATCTAGATATCTACTTACCTCTCGACACTAAATAACTTAGGTATAAAAGATTGAAAAGTTTTTCATTTGATTGTTACAGCTAGATAGATTTAAAAATAATATTATGTCTAGACTTATAAAGTAACATGCCCTGACTAACTGACTCATCAACGCCGAGCACAAACTGTTTGAGTTACAGCCGTGAAATTTAGTGAGTAGGGTCGTTTTATTGAGTGGACACCCACTAAGGACGGAATTTTGGAAACACTACCCTTAGGCTATGTTTCACAATGTCTTAGTAAAGTTGTAAGTAGGCTACTTAAAAGCCAAGTGCAAAGTAAAACACGTTTTTGTGTTTCACACTCATCAAGTAACACTACTCATCACTTAAACTGCCCAGTAACTTATAGGTCGGACAGAGTAGCGATTAACTTATTTACTTGTCGAGTAAACTTTACTTTCAACACAATATGGTCAACAGATGTGTTCAACACATTCTATTCGGCTAGAAACGCGGCTTCGGCTCAAGTTGCTATTGTTCATTTAAGATGTTTATTAGGGTCAAATGACTTTTTGAAAATTATGGATATTTCTGATAACATCGAAGAGGAGTAGGATGATTTTTTTATTTAGTTACCAAACCTTGAAGGCTGCAAATATTTCGAAATCGAACAAATAATATTAAAGGTAAGGTGAGCTCCAATTAAAGGTGAACAATTTAATTGAAAAATTAATATAATATTTGTTTTGGTTTCAAATATAAAATAACCACAAAAATTGATTAATCGCGTCTGTCGTCTAGCGGTCTAGCATCGGACTTGACTTCTTGAGGTACCGGGTTCAATCACCGGGTCAGGAAGCTAAAAAATTGAAAATTTGTATTTTCAATTTTCTAAGAAAGATAACGTTGCTTGGGATTGGATATGTGCTCGGTTTGCGATAGTTTGGATACCTATCACATTGTGGGTGTTTGTACCTCTGGCTCCTCTTCGGGGATACAGATGTGAAGATTATCAACATATTGACTATTGAGACACTTGCCTCAAAAGACAGATGACATTTACGTTTCGTCAAAAGTGCATTCTCATATTATGCAATCAATTTTATTTGATTTTGTTGTCATAAACTAAAGTTTAACAAACAAAAGTTTAAAAAAGCTTAACAAACTCTGTTTTATTTATAATTTTTCTTCATGTTTCATAAAATGTATATCATTTTTACTAAAAACTTGATAAAAATATATAATGCGATAAAATATTAGACAAACACAGTGGCTAATTTTACAAAACTGTGCTTCGGAACCCAAATATTAACAATTGTTGCCACTTGTCAGCCTCTTAAGTGTTAAGTAACTACTTGACACATAAAAATACTGTGAGGACGGTTCTGAAACGCGTTGTAAGTTACTGAAAGGATTTAACCGTTCAGTAATTTACTCAATAAGTAATTACTGATTGCTTTACTGATACATTGTGAAACATAGCCTTAAAGGTGTGACATAGGGGTTGAAAGTTTGAATGGAAACCCGTAATATTTTAAGTAAGAAACATGAAGCTCCATTTATGGGCTACTTATTCATCAGTTTTTTTTATTTTTTTTTTGTTATTGCGATATACATATTAGTATGGAATAAGTATTTATGTAGAATAGTTTACAATTTTGATTAAGTTTTTTTTATCTCTTTAATCTTAAGCTTGTACACTGTCTACCTATCGCTTTTTATTTTGTATCGTTTTTCTCTATCTTAGGCTAGCTGTAAGATATCTCTTGTAAGAGATAAACTCGCCTTTTGCACATTATTTATATTTGTATTTTCTCGCTGTCAATTCTCTATTACCTACGTGTACATTAAAGTGAAAAATAAATAAATAAATACAAGATTAGATACTCATCTAAGCGTTTCTAGAAATTCAACCCATGAGGGGGTGAAATAGGCTATTAATTAAAAATAATTATGTAGACACGTTTAAAAAAAGAATAAATCATTCATACAGTTTTTAATTCAACTCCAGGTCAGTAAATATATTAACTGCCACGCGAGCAAAGCCGAGGGTAACAACTAGTGTAGGTATTTAGAGTCAAAATTTATATAAGAAGAACGTAGGTACAATGGGATACGTCCAATTTATGTTCCTATTTGTTCAGTAACATTTACATCCACAACACAAATAAAGGTATAGGTGTATGCAGGTTTTATTCCCAAGACAAGTGTACCAAATCCAGTCCTTAGTCCCCAACATAACTTTTTTTTTGTTTTAGTAATTAATTAGATTAACTAAATCTGAAACAGAGCAATACATTTTATGTTTTTGGATTTTTTCTCCTTCCTCTCCTCCTTTGTAGAATATAAGCAAGATTCATTTTTCCTTATGAGATTTCTACAAATGATACGTGTTGGTCTAGGCTCCTTTGCAGAATAGACCATCTGTCTTCCTGTGTTGCCTGGCACTCGTTAAAGTCGACCATAGGCTTGCCGTCACTAGCACGTGACATCATACTAGGTGGTAGAGTTTCGCAGCGACTCACCCGGATTGGCACCACCGCCTTACCTATTCCTGCCGCCATAACGTCACGACGTGTTCCGGTTCGGAGAGTAGGGTAGCCGGTAAACTTACTTTTGCTCGAGGCCTAACATCCCGGTCTCAAGTTGGCAACGCACCATTACCACCTTTGGTGTCTGTAGGCGGCGTG
Organism: Calephelis nemesis; assembly: GCA_002245505.1. Lineage (NCBI taxonomy): Eukaryota > Metazoa > Arthropoda > Insecta > Lepidoptera > Riodinidae > Calephelis > Calephelis nemesis. Next base: position 50,602 of record NJDD01003418.1, read on the forward strand.
AAGTTTTTACCATCAGGAAATCCGTCTGCCTTTTTGCCTTCCAATGTTATAAAAAAAAAACTTGTCTGCATTGAGTCTGGGTTGTTAAATTTGTTCTGGTATTTATTTAAGTATTTCTATGTATGAGTATCGTTGACTAATAGGTACCCATGGTAAGAAATTCTAGTCTACATGTCGCTTAACCATTACCACCTTTGGTGTCTCTAGGCGGCGCGAATTTCTTACCATCAGGAAATCCGTCTGCTTGTTTGGCTTCCAATATCATAAAAACGTAATGACGTCATTTGTTCAGTTATTTGGGGACAGTTGACGATGAAAGGCAGTCACTCGCGATGCTTAAAAAACTAGTAAAATATTGACGTTATGGTGGTGAATTTAAACAAGGTAGTAAGCTGGACCAGCTGAATGAGACTCTAGTATACCACCAGCTATTTTATCAATCACGTTTTTAACTCGTACTTTGAACGCCTTGGGAACTTTGAGCTCCTTGTGAACTGTTTTATTTAGCAGACAGACTGACACCTGAATACCACCTTTTTATTTATTCCTAATCTATAAATGTAGAAATTTAATAAAAGTAATGCCTAAACTACAAAGATATTGATATTCTTATTGTATGGTCAATTTGGGGTTTTGTTGCAATTACTCAAGATGTTCGGCTATAAATTAATAAAAAAGAAGAACTAAAATCGGTTTTACTCACTACTTAGTCAAAATGACACTTAGGTACTTAGGTATGAAAAACGTTTAAGAAAACTACACGCTGAAAGTTTTGTTATCTTTGGATATTATCGCCAACGACTATTAGGTTCGACATTTGTTTCATCTTATCTATATGTTGTAATTTAAGTTATTTTATTATGTAAATTTCATGGCACGATATTTGTAACGGTTAAACTGCAAAGCCGATTTTGATGAAATTTCTTGGAATCAGAATTTAAATTTTATTTCATTCGCAGATTTAGGTATTTCATAAATTCATGTACCTAATTTGAATCAACTTTAAATACAATACAGTTTTTATCTCGAATCTCAACGTATTTATGCGAAAGAATTAAATAATAATAAGAAGCAGACGAAGCCGCTTCAAATAGTATTAAATTTAGTAATAATGTGCCGAGGTAGGTAGGTATGTTCATGTATGTATAAACACGAAAAAAAAATCGTATCAAGAACTAGGGACTATTTTTACTATACACTATAAAATACTTGTTGCGATACTGTTTGTAATACACAATTCTGTACTTCGCGCATGCGCAGACAATGTCATTGATTTTTCTCACTTTGACAGTTCTGCCGATGTTTTGGGCGACCACCCACGATACAAAGTAAACAAAAATGGCTCTGGACTTCTCCGCTACATATAAATTATTAGTTTTGGGCGATTCTAATGTCGGAAAAACGTGTATAGTGCACAGATACTGTGATGAAAGATATTACGATATTTACATATCTACAATAGGTAAGCTGAATGTTTTCTTCTACGTTTACGAGTCTTTGTTTCGTGCGGCTTCATAAAGAAACTTTGCTGCTATCATAAAGACACCAGAATGATTGTATTTATTGCGGATGTGTCAGGACAATAGCATGTTATGGTGTGAAACCAATGTTGGTTTAGCCTTTGCAATAGGTACCTACTCGTGTATTGTCCCTATGAAGGTTTTGTATGATTTTTTTGTTGGTTTTTAAAGGAGATAAACTATTGTACAAACTTATAACAAGACATTATAGTAGGTACCTGTGTCAAAGATTAGGATTAGGTGGTAACTTATGAGCAAACTTACTAACGTTAACTTAACGTTTTATTTAACGTAAACAGCCAGGTAGGTTCAGTCGCATGCTTAGGTATCGCAAAACCTACCTATTTATAAACGTTGCTGTACCATATTTACTAAGGCAAATAAAGTTTTATTATTATTATTATTAAAAGCACACAAATTTCAAAGACCAACCGGTATAGGTATTTGATTGTTAGCCTGCAAATTCATTTGCGGTATATCGTTAGTAACTTACTTACCTACTTATGTATTAGTTTAAATGAGCAAATCCAATGAATTGAGTTTAGCTTTTAGGTAGGTATAACATTTGGCAGTATTATTCTATTTCCATTACCTTAAGGGCGTCGACGAGGCGTAGCAGCCTCCCGTCCCCAAGGATATACCTACCTACATATTTATAACTATTGCTTCTAGACTACCTTGGAACGTCTAGTGTACTAAATGCTTAAGGGAACTATAGTACATAATATAGGTACGTACTTACCAATAGGAATTTTCCTATTTTAATATAAGACATTTTACGATGAAGTGTGGCTAAACCCTTTCATAGCAGGACCAGTATTTCTAAAAATAAAAATATGATGGCTATATGCTATTATTACCTACATATAATTGTTCCTTTATCCCCTGAGTAGGGATATATACCTACGTAAATCTTCAACTGATAATCTAAAAAAAAATCTTCACGCCCATATCCCCGAAGAGGTAGGCAGAGGCACAACCAGGGCACCTACGACTAGCCGAAGACACAAAGTCCCACAATGTGATAGGTGGCAAGCCTATCGCCAACCGGGCACATTTCCTATCCCGACCAACATTTTTTTTACTAGAAAATTGGAAAAATCCAATTTTTATTTTTGTTGGCCGACCCGGGATTCGAACCCGGGACCTCATGCAGTCAAATCCAACACCCGGACCGCTAGACCACAGAGGCTGATAATCTATCTCATTCAAAACAACTAACAAGCCTTTTTTGATGCTACCTCACCTAAAAGTACTTACGTACATTTTGATAAGTATGTTGAATTGTTTCAATCCACGGCACTTTGTGAAACTCCATTATGTTTTATTTGACATATGAATACACTTGCACTGTTTTACTAATTATATTTTAAAATCAAGTGTATAAAGTTTTCGTTTTAATTATATGTTTATATCATAAGTATTTCACGTAGTATCCCCGAAGATGCCCCGATGTAAGCAGGACTACAACGAGAGCACCCACGACTATCCCGGGACACTAATGCCCGATTTCACCAAGAGCCCCTATATTTAGGGGACCTTTTAACGTGTTTTAGGGGACTGTTTTATATGGAAACAGTCCCATAAGTAACGTTAAAAGGTCCCCTAAAGTATAGGGGCTCTTGGTGAAATCGGGCATTAGTCGCACAATGTGATAGGTGGCAAACCTATCGCCAACCTGGAACTTATCCAATTTTACCGTTTTTAGTAGAAAATTAAAAAAACACATTTTCTTTCTGTTTCCCAAGCCGGTAACCGAACGTGAACGTGATCGTGAAAATTCGTCCAACGCCGGGCCACTACACCACATAGGCAATATACATTGTAAAAGAACACAAGAGTATTTATAAATACTAGCTTCCGCCCGTGACTTCGTCCACGTAAAATATAGCCATTAGCCTTCCTCGTTAAATGGGCTATCTAACACTAAAAGAATTTTTCAAATCGAGCCAGTAGATCCTGAGATTAGCGCGTTCAAACAAATAAACTCTTCAGCTTCATAATATTAGATTAGATATCTACCTAACCGTACTTATTATTTTCAAAAGATCGAAGCTAGTTAAAAATACTAACTAAAAAAAATACACTAAAAAAAAAAATACACGCTTTAGAATTAGGTAAATCTCTACTGTCACCTGTTTGTTTAATAAAATTCAAATTATACTTTTGTTAAATTTCTGACTTCAATAATTTGGGAATACAACCTGAATATACCTAAATAATTGCACATTTTCAACTAGAATACAACCAGCGACTCGCCCGGATTAGTACCACTGCCTTACCAATTCCTTCCGCCATTACATCAATGCTTGCCGTTGACGTGTTTCGATTTGCAGGGTAGATAGCCGGTAAACATACTTTTGATCTCTAGGCGGCGTGAATTTCTTACCATCAGGAAATCTGTTTGCCCTCCAATATCATAAAAAAAACATAGTTACCTAAATAATTGTGCATTATTGACCAGAACACAAATATGTGCATATGATGTAAATGGTGTTTGAAAAAGACAGCCAGAATGGATGTAAGAGTTTTGGTTGATGATGTAGTAGTGGAGCAAGTGAATGAAATTGTATATCTTGGTTGTGCTTTTAGCGGGGATTTAAGGTTAACCGTGGACATGGAAAGGAGAGTGTGTGTAGAGTGTTGTATGAATCCCAACATCGTAGTATAAAATCAAGAATTGGGTATGTTAGAAAAAAGCATGAGAGTAGGATAAATTTGGTCGAAATGAGAGCGCTACGTAAAATCTGTGGGGTAACGCTGACCGCATTCGTCACAGTGAGATTCGAGAAAGACTGGGATTGAAAGAAAGTGTTGATGTTCAAATGCAAATTTGAAATTGAAAGAGCATGCTCCGCTGGTTCGGTCATGTGAAAAAAACGACAGATGTGAGATTGACAAAGCAAATATACAATGCGAATGTGGATGGATGTAGGTACCCGGGGAGACGAAGGTTGACATTCCACGATCAGATCACTCGCATATTATCCGAGGGTGGTGTCAAGAGTCTCCGATACCGGCGTGTTTGTATGTAAAGGGTAATGAATGTGAAAGAAGCCAGACAGGTTTGTCAGGATCGTGAAGTATGGCATTCGGTACTCTCTGCCTACCTCGTAAGAGATTTAGCATGAAGATATGTATGTATGTGAATATAAAAGTTAACTCCTACTTATATGACATTTTTTTCATCTTTTACAGGAATAGACTTTAAACAAAAGATAATAAATTTGGACGGCGTGCCAATCAAACTTCAGATATGGGATACAGCTGGTCAGGAGAGATTCAGGACTCTCACCACCGCGTATTACCGAGGAGCGATGGGTATTATTCTGATGTATGATATTACGAACTTGGAGTCATTTAACCACTTGTCTTATTGGCTTCGTAATATACAAGAAGTAAGTATACTACACTTATGATCACCTAGTTATATTTTTTTTCGACAGTTCAAAATAATTAACTGCTCGTTACAGACTATTGTCCAGTTTCTGGACTTGACACGAGGTCCCGGGTTCGATTCCCGGGTCAGGCAACGAAAAGAAAATATGGTTTTTCCAATTTTCTAATTAAAAAATGTTGGTCGGGATTGAATATGTGTCCGGTTGGCGATAGGCTAGTGCACATTGTGGGACTTATGCCCGATTTCACCAAGAGCCCCTATATTTTAGGGGACTTTTAACGTATTTTAGGGGACTGTATTATATGGAAACAGTCCCATTAGTAACGTAGGTATAGGGGCTCTTGGTGAAATCGGGCATAAGTGTCTTCGGCTAGTCGTGGTATATTTAAATGTACTTTTTTAATCGCCATCTAGGTAGTAAGGGAAAAATCCACTTCATAAATATTTCTGTTTGTTATTGTTGTAGTTTAAAAGCAAATACAAGAAACCACTGAGAGGCTATAAAAAATCTACAGGCGCAATAATTTAAGTTTTAGGTACTTGTTTCGAGGTACGACTCCTCCACATAAACTTTGCTTTACTTACATTATGAAGTTATGGAATATGTTTGATCGTTTCGTTGGTCAAAAGGTTGGCGTACACCGTACACCGTACACGTCTAACTACACTGGTTCGATTTCCGACGCCGGCGGAATTTGTACGGCGAAACCTAGATGCATTTCTAGGTCTGGGTGTGTTTAATAAATTTGTTTTGGTGTATATTTGACCGCCTCGTTTAGTAAAGGGCTAGCAAACACGCCATACTCCACCGACCAACCGCGAGGCTCGGGTTCGATTCCCGACAGGGGCTAGCAATTTGGTGATAAACTGAAATGAATGCAGACAGCATTGGGTCTGGTTGTTTATTAAATTTGTTTTGGTATCTATTTAAGTATTTCTATGTATAAGTATCGTTGACTAATAGATACTCATAACACAAGCACATAACATGCTTACTACCTATGGGATTAGATCAAATATGTGTTTCTCGTCCAGCGATAGTTATATAAGCTTCTCTATTTATTAGTATAGATGAAAATACCCATAAAATTAACACATTTTATAATGTGTTTAGGTACGTTGCGGTTAGAATCAATATTGTTTAAGTTATCAGACGATATTTATGTCTAAGTTTAGTCGTAAATTTTACGAACTCAATTCTTATTATACATAATTAATTAAAGCTGATTTAAAGCATTCTGACGGCCCAATAAAGTCTACGCCTGCACTATGATTTTACGCAATATATTTTAATGTTAGTTGTATACTTAAACTTGGAGATAAGGAGAGAATTAAAGAGACTTCTACCTATCCTATTAGTGTTAACTAATCCTGTTCATATTAACACCACTCACATTATATATGGAGCAATAATACATTAAACTCTGTGCTGTTACTTCGCTGACCGCATTCGTAACAGTGAGATCCGAGAAAGAGTGGATTTGAAAGAAAGTGTGAGGTTAAAAATGAACATGGGCACACTCAGTTTGGTTGGAGCATGTGGAAAGAAGGGCAGATGAAAGTTTGACCAACAGATATACAAACCGAATGAGTATGGAGAGATATAGGTTGATATACTACGATATTTTTTTTCCGAGGGCAGTATATGGAGTCTCCAAAACGAGAAGAAAAGAATGCCTGATGCATATGGAGGAAGTTAGTCAGGTCTGGAAGAATCGTGATAGTTGGCACTCGATAGTCGATACTCTATTGAATTTGGCGTGAAGATCATCTGCCATCTTCCTATCTGCCAGGCAGCTCGTAAGAGGCGAGCATAGGTTAAAATATAAGTAATTACTCATTACCAACAATACCAATGGTGGAAGAGTGCTGTGCAACTTGCTCGGTAGGGATCCACCACTTTAGGTACTTATTCCTGCCGTCATTATTACTCTGTCATGTTCTGGTCTAGAGTATAGGGTAGCTGGTAGACTTGTATAATCCCTCCCATCCCGTCCTCAGGACAGTGACGCACTTGTACCATCTAAGATGCCTGTAGGCCACAGTTGACTCTTACCACCAGGAGAGCCGTAAGCTTGTTCGCTAACTTCAATCACAAAAATTAAGAAATATATAGGTATGTATGATACACCTGTGGTGTAACGCTCGCTGACCGCATTCGTAACAGTAAGATCCGAGAAAGAGTTGGTTTGAAAGAAACTTGCCAGTTGTTTGCCATAAATCATTGGCAGTGTGAATATCAAACCTTAACATCTTAATGTGTTGTTATAAATTTATATAAAAAAATGTAACACAATCGTAAACATTTTATTAGCTCATTAAGGATTGTAACGATTTATTTTGATTTTTGCAGTACGCATCCCCCGATGTTATTAAAGTGTTAGTTGGAAATAAGTGTGATGTACATGAAAATCATCGAGCAGTTCCAAAGGAAAGAGGTCAAAAGGTATGAATTTTATGTTTAAATTTTGGATTTAAAAATCATTCTTTATGCCTATGCTTATCTTATGCCTATGAATAAAAATGAACCCTTATTTCTTTGGTCATAGCATCACGCGTGAATGAATGAATGGAATAATGTCGCTAGTTCTTTTTTGGTAGTGTTAATTGCTGTTCGGAGAGTTTTTGTAAAAAATCAATGTAACATAAAAAAAAATAACAAAAGTATAAATTTTACACATCTTATATATAAAAATGAATCGCTAAATGTGTTAGTAAGCGCATAACTTTCGAACGGCTGGACCGATTTGGCTAATTCTTTTTTTATTGTGTTAGTTATTATCAGGTGAAGGTTCTTATGAAGAGAAAAGCCGGGAAAATTTAAAGGAAAATGTGAAAAACAATACCTTATTATTTCTCATACTGAACGGGCGGAACGAAGTTCGCCGGAGCAGCTAGTTTTTAATAATAGTAATTGTCATTTGAGAAAGACAACCTTAAGAGTTTTGGCTAACCGCCAGGTTTTTACAACTTCACCGGGATATTTTTTGGGCCGAGTAGAGTGCTCAGCCTGAGACATCGTTATTTAAATGGATTGGACTGTTCCCTACAACGCCAGCAACGAGGGCTGTCTTCCGGCAGACAGTACCTCGACTTGGTGCTGCGTTCTGGTTACTGGGTGGACTTGATGAAGAAGTAGTGGCGGCTCGTCGCTCGGTGTTAGGCGCCGGGCGCAAGAGAGGTCTTCGTCGCCGAGACCGCCAGCGACGGTGTAGAGTGATGTTGTTTTGTGAATTTGTGTTCAGGTTGGGAAGAGGGATAGTATAGAGTTTGCTTCGGTTTTGGGTCCGGAGGATCAAATAACACGTGGCGGGGTCTTCTATGATCGGTGGGCTAATGAGTTATATCATAAAGGCACTTTATAAATGAACATTTAGCAACGTGGAAAAATATTGTTTATAGAGCTCATGGTAGTTGCTGTTTCCTGGTGACAAAGCATATTGCTATCAGGAAACCTATAGATAAAAACCTTATGTTAAAATATGGCGTTTGCCAAATGGAGTCTGTAAGGTAAGACCTAAGAAGGCACGTCTACGTTTCAAGTCTGTATCTGCTGCACAGTATAAGAGACAACTAGTCAAAGAAAACATAGGCACAATAGCCATTTTTGCTGATTCATATAACATATGATTTTTATGCAATGCAATAAGAAAATACTTCTTTCATTTCGATGTTGATATTTAAAATCTGTATTTTTTTTAGATTGCAGACGATTTTGATATGCCTTTTTTCGAAGTATCCTGTAAGAGTAATATTAACATAGAAGAAGCATTTTTAACACTAGCCAGAAAAATAAGGGAATACAGAGAAACAAAGGTAAAATAACAAGTATTTACAGTAGGTTTTAAATGTTGATTTGTAAAGGAAATCTAGTTTAAACGTTGACTCTTCTCAAGAATGGATAGGTTTTTGGTTATTTTTCTTCGAATTTTATATAACATATTTAATAAAAAATGCTCTAATGCAATTTAAAGTCAGTTTGTTGATTTTTTATAATACGATAAGTTATTATTACTTGACAAATTACACATAGCTCATCATTTTATTAATATTATAAATGCTAAAGTTTGCATGTTTGTTACTCCTTCACGCAAAAACTGCTAAACCGATTTTCATGAAATTTGCACACACATAGAGGGTAACTTGGATTAACACACAGGATAGTTTTAATCTTGAAAATATATTCCTGTGGGACCATTAACCACTCGGGTAACGCCACGCAACAGCTAGTCAGTCATATTTTCTCTTATTCAAACCATCATCATCATCATCATCAGCCAGACGACGTCCACTGCTGGACATAGGCCTCCCCCAAAGAGCGCCACAAGTCACGATCACCAGCCGCTTGTAACCAGCGACTCCCCGCGACTTTGACCAGATCATCAGTCCACCGGGTGGGAGGTCGTCCAACACTACGTCCTCCGGTGCGGGGCCGCCACTCGAGAACCTTTCTTCCCCAGCGGTTGTCGGTTCTGCGAGCAATGTGGCCTGCCCATTGCCACTTCAGCCACTCTCTGAACTATGTCGGTTACTCTCGTTCTCTTGCGTGTTTTGTGTTTTTTCACGGCACCCTACCCAAGCTAGCTATTTGAAAAAAACAGTCGCAAAATATAGGCTCCTACAATAATATCAGTTAGAGTAGGCAGAGAAGAACAAAAATTAAAAAATCCATAGAATTCCATACAAGCAGATACCCGTCGTCGTTACAAATTTAAAATCTCGTATGTGTCAGTTTGATTTGACGAAGCTATTTTCTTTACTGATGTGAACGCTCAAGAAATTATTATGTGAATCGACTCACGGCGCCCTCTTTACTTTCTACGGCGCACCAGGGCGCCGCGGCGCACATTTGGGAATCCCTGATATAAACCACATAAATGAGAAAGCACTTGTTAAAATAATATCATAAACGTTATTGAGATCAATTGATGTCCTGATTTAAATATCATTCAGGCTAACAAAGACTTCAAATAATTTAAAATTTCTTTATTGAACATAAAAACTCAACACTCATTGGTTTAACGTTCGTTGGAAGAATTACGACGTCGGTATGGATATTTTAATTAATTTATCGAAATAAGTTTTTTAACCCCTTGTTTAAGTATATTTGATATTTTCTTTTTACGGGTATTAAGTTTATATTTATGAAGGAAAGGCTAGTGGGTTTCCTGAGATACATGTCATCTACATACACCTAATAAGTTAATGGCGCAGTTTTAATCCGAGTGTTGCGTTAAGTTTGGCCTTCAAACTCCGTGTTGGTGCGGGCTCCTTTGCAGAATAGACCACCTGACTTCCTGCCAGGCAGCTCGTAAAAAGCGAGCAGAGGCTTACCGTCGCTAGCACTGTGACGTCTTACTAGGTGGTAGAGCTTCGCAGCGACTCGCCAGGATTGGTACTACCACCTTACCTATTCCTGGCACCGTAACGACCAATGCTTGACGTGTTCCGGTTCGGAGGGTAAGGTGGCCGTTAATCTTACTTTCGCTCGAGGCCTAACATCCCGGCCTCAGGTTGGCAACGCACCATAACCAGCTTTGGTGTCTCTAGGCGGCGTGAGTTTCTTACCACCAGGAAATCCGTCTGCTTGTTTGCCTACCAATATCATAAATAAAAATGAAACAAAATTAACGGCGAATGCTGTCATAATTTCAACAAGAATTCGTAAGACATTGATATTAATCTGAGCGAGCCGGTGTAAGATCCTACGACTTACCTATGGCCGGTTCCTATATTCAAGAAACGAGTCGTTTTGATTACGGATGGTAGTATTTTTTACGATTAGTAAGACTGCAAACAAAAGTTAACTCGGAACATTTTTTGAATATATGAGTAACGCTTTGTTACAATTAAAAAATGAATTGTATCAAGAATGGAATTCCACCAAGCACCGACGATAAGAAGTATAGAAACTAACGCTTCGTTAATTTTGAGCAAACTACGAATGGTTAAACTTACGAATTACGTTTCGTTGATTATAGGAATCGGACATTAATCTTACTGACTGCATAAGTTGAATTCAGTACGACAACGGGTCATTTTAAGCGATAAACAGAAAAAGTATTACTACACTTACTGCATGAGATCTTCTAGTATACCTACTGCTTAAGCAGAATATCTAATCTGTTTGAATTGTGTAGGTATACGTGCCTACTTCTTTTTCCTATTAAAGATATTTTACAGTAGTTTTAACAGTCTTCTGATAAGCATCATAGTTATATGCGTGGCTACTAGCTATTCCTGCTTTGATACATCAAGACAGAGAGAAAATTTCTAAAAAAATTATCTACGTAAGATCTTACGAAATCTGATCTAGATATTTTTTAAAAAGCTAGAAAAATTTTAACCTATATCTTTTTTTCAGGCTGATGCGTTCGAGCTGAAAGAAAGGGATAATGTTATAAAACCATCTGAATCGGAAACTGACGTTTCAAAGTGTAGTTGTTAGCTTGCTACTTATAGCCTAATAATTAATAAACACTACATACAACAGACATTAAACAATTAAAAAGACGAAATGTAATCATCGGCCTAAATATTGATTTGTAAATTTTTTTAAAAGGCCCCCAGGGATTTCAGAGGTTCCAGAGGTCCAATTTAGAAAATGTATATTCTAAACAAGCTTTTTATTTAAGATGAGGCAAACTACTAAGCCATTCTCTTGGTGAGTAGTGATTTCTGCCACCAGAAGTATGTTCTGGTAGGAAAAAGAGTAGAAGCTCTTTCTGAAAATCCCAAAAGCTCAAGCGATTCTTAAAATAAATTAAAGCTTTAAATTTGGAATCAATAAAATAAAACATAATCTACAAACAACCTTTAAAAGGAGTTCTTTGTATAAGTCTAAAAAAAGCTTACCCGGGGCCAACTGCGATAGAAAATACCCTCATTTAAAAAAGGGTGTGTGAAAAAAAATACTATGATAATAAGGAAAAAACCAAAAATAAATATTCGACTGCACCGTGTTTCCGATAACAGGAATAGGTATGGTTCCAGCAGTTGGTCGCATGTGTCGATTTATGTTTTAAGGGATAAATATTGTAGTCCTAATAGATTTAACTGTCTGTTGTATGCCTTTTTGGATGTAAAACATTTTAAAAGAAAATTTGCGATTTTGTAACAGATAAAATTTGTCTAAAGACTAAGCGACTATATCACGCTAGGATAAATAGAGACAATAGATTAAGTATTAAATCGTAGAAATTCGAAATGAGCGAATTCTTTATCTCATTACTATTATTTAAAAAACCTGCGACAGGTTTATACGATGCTCCCGAAAACAAAAAAGTTTGCCAATCGAAATATTTAGAATATTTTGCTAGGTTAACTTCAATCGATTAAGATTAAATAATTAACACACCTAACCAAAAATTATTTTACTGTACATGTTTCTTTAGTTTACCATATTAAGTAATTAAAAAAAATCAGCTTGCAAAGGACGTTAAGTTTTTTATTGATTTTTTTATTTTTTTTGGGAGATTTAAATATATTAGGGAATATACCTGCACTAAGCACAGACGTGTTTGATTATCCTCTCGAATTGCATCTAAGTAATGGGTTCGCTCGTTCGAAATTCTAGACCCTATTTAGAGACTGGATGCACGCTTTATACATAAATCTATGTGCTACCGTCGTGTGTACCATCTGTCACAACTTCCGATAGCGTTTGTGCTGTCATTTATTAAAGGAAGATAGTTGGACTTTGATTCAATAAAACGGTACAATTTGTCAAACAAACGAAGACCAGAGGTCTGTTTATGTATCTCAGTGGCCAACTCAAAATGGTAAAGTGTACATCATATAACTGTCATATGACGTAATTTGTGTTTGCTATCTCTATTGTATTTCTGTTGGTCACTGGAGATAGCAAATATAAAACACGTCTGATGTTTTCCATAGTCGGCGCTTGCTAAAACTTCCAAATATTTATATTTTTAAATAAACACTTGTACTGTTTTACGTATCTGACATATAATTTGTTTATAATCATATATTCTACTTAGTACTTAGTAGTTTAAGTTTTAGCCCTGATGATGCTGTCATAAGCGAAACCGGTAGATTATTTACAGAATAACAGATTATATGTGATACGTAAAACAGTACAAGTGTTTCTTTATTTAAAAATATAAAACGCGTCATTTGAACATTTTTCCTTTTTGAGTTGGCCACTGAGATACATAATCAACCCCCTGTTCTGTTATACAATATGCACGGTATTTCTCGAGCGGTTACACGAATATTACTTACTACATATGTAAGCATTGGCAATACTAAATCAAAATATAAAAAATAGGGCATTTCAAACGTAAAGTTTGTACTTATTGCAATTTTAATGAGATTTTTATTGTGATAGAGCTATATTATATTTGAGTGAAGCGTGTGTTATACGAATCAGCTACTACATTACAGAATATGATATTGTAATGGTTCGAAAGTATTTATATTTAATTTTCCGAAAAAATAATGATATTATTATAGGTACGGTCAGGATAAAGATGAAAAAGACAGATGATATTTGGATAGGTAACCAAAGAAACACCTTTTAGATTAAGTAGGTTTTGCAAATAGTGCCATTAATATTGTTGGCAATTAGCGAAATACTATTCAAGATTTTATATGACTATTTGTATATCTTCGCTATAATAAACCTGTACCTATTGTGATATTAAAATGTCTATGAAGCATCAGCACTCATAAATTGTAATAAAGAAAACCTCTCCGTCTTTTCCGGGTCCCCTTTGTAGAATGGACTATCTCTCTTCCATAAATGAGGTCTTCCATAAAGGAGGTCGAGCGAATATAGATTGCAGTGGTAATTTTCAACAAGATAACTGGTGGTATAGCGCTATACAGGATTTGCTCATGTAGGGACTAGGGATCTACTACCTTACTTATTCCTCTGGCCTTAATGTCATGTGTTTAGCATTGCCGTATTCCAGCTCTTACATATATTGGCCTAACCCCTCGGCTATCGGATAAGGTCTCACCTGTAACATCTCTTGCCATCAAAATACTACTGCAGCCATACTATTTGCGAGTAAAATGTATAAAAGTAAAAATTAAAAAGTACCTAATAGGTAGAGATGATAGGTCTAAGTTGATAT
>NJDD01003418.1:68425-89198 GCA_002245505.1 Calephelis nemesis
AAGCTCCGCGGTAACCGCTAACAATCGCAGGTGCTGCGGGTGAAAATCGCGCCGTAAAATGCGAACTTACTTTTTGCGTATAAATCTACATTCTACAGAGCCTGCGGATCCGCTACCGCCGCTGCCGCAGGTAACAACCGCGCAGTGAGTTCTTAGTCTAAGATAAAACTAAACTGGTTACATTATGTTTTATGAAGTATCAACGAACTGAAATTCGACCAATATTGCACACTCAATAACATTTTTGTCACAAGTTGGTTACTTATAGTAATAGTTCGTGTTATATAATTGAAAAAAAAAGATAGTTTAAAAACATAACTAATTTTAATTCAAATATTTTTAAAATTTACCCCCCATTTGCATTAGATTTTTCGTAACATTATACATAGATGGCGTGTAAATATTAATATTAAATAAACATAATATCAAGACGATTCCTCGTGATTTTGATGTTACAACTCATAATGCAAAATTAAAGAAGACACAGCGAATATAAATAAATAAAACGATATGTTTTTGATATGCGACTAAAGTCTAAAATAGCTATAATCATTGGCTGCCATATGTTCGTTCGAAACGAAGAACAGCGTTTCAAGAACATGATTTCTATAGATAAATTGAACTAATCTGCGAGCTGATTCGCAGCTCCATCTCAAATTCTGAGCTGATCTGTGGTTGAGACGATTTGGTTGAGTTCACTATGGGTATGGTATGGTATGGGTATCTTTTTTTATGTAATAGGACGGCAAACAAGCAGACGGATTTCCTGATAGTAAGAAATTCACGCCGCCTAGAGACACCAAAGATGGTAATGGTGCGCTACCAACCTGAGGTCAGGATGTTAGGCCTCAAGCAAAAGTAAGTTTACCGGCTACCTTACCCTCCGAACCGGAACATGTCATGACGTTATGGCGGCAGGAATAGGTAAGGCGGTGGTACCAATCCGGGCGAGTTGCTGCGAAACTCTACCACCTAGTCAAATGTCAGGGTGTTAGTGACGGTAAGCCTATGCTCGCCTTTTACGAGTTGCCTGGCAGCAAGGCAGATGGTCTATTCTGCAAAGGAGCCCGGACCAACACGGGGAATCCTTTTTACATCGAATTATAAAAAGGATTATTAATGAGTGCGTATAGTCGAACGCCAGTTTTGTGTTTGAGATGGTTTTTCAGGTCGTTTGATTCTCCTGCATTTCAAGACACTACTGAACCAATATCAATCGGGTATCTGCGATTTGAAAGTTACGATTTCGACCATCTATGCTGAGGTTTCATCAAAATTGGTCAAGTGGGAGCCGTAATATCTTTAATAATAAGGAGGATATCACATTACCCTTACATCTCTCCGGCGTGCGGTAAATTTGTTTATTTTAGATTAGTATACAAAGACTGCACTGTTTAACAAACTGCCATCGCATCCCCATGCAGCGTATATCAAAGTTAAAAAACCTATTTTAAAGTTAAAAGTCGGTACACCGAAAAGATGTTCGGAGGTAATGTGATATCCGCCTAAATAAAAATATTTTCATCTATAAATGCAGTGGTAATAATGCAATCGCTTATTGCAAAGCGGCCGAACCCGCGGATAAAGGTCAGTGTAAAATAAACATAATATAAACTTAATATAATAGTGATGTTCTTTAAAAATAGAATATTCTGGTGGATAAACTACAGAATTGGTACTTAGGCACATTCTACGAATTTAAAATCAAAACTTACTCTATAAGTAGACTCATTTAATTAGCGATATGATTACAGTGCATAAAAAGTTTATTTTTAAACTATTTCTTATACACAAAATCTAATAAATTACAATAAAGCGAAACATAAAATCTGTAGGCTTATTTATAACTAATTTTCTAATATTGTGAGAGTAAAAATAAATAAACAATACGACAAAACAGGGTGCTTGGAAAGCAGATAATAAACATAAGGATAACCAACGTTATCCTAACAATGCTCTCTGCCTACACCGTAAGGGACTTGGCGTGAATATACGTCTGTATATATTATGTATCTTTAAAATATCCACAAAATAAGATTGTACTTCAATTTTGTTAACATAATAGGAGTTGTATAAATACCATAAGTCTAGTACAATTTCATAGCATCGTTCGTTCAAAGTTAAGAAAAAAAAAGAGTTGAGAGATGCAGTTTACAAGGAAAAAAAAATACGAAAGTTATGAGAAATAAAGCGTTACAAATGCTTCTAGAAACAGTATCTCTGTAAAGTGAAATTTAATTTCTTCAAATATATTGACTATGCAAATTTAGCTTAAATTTTAAACCTAAGGTAAGTATACAACGTACTAATATCTTTAATGAAATAAAAATAAACTAGACAGCATAGTGAAAAACTAAGTAAAGTATAGCTTTTAACCGATATGTTACACGATATAGAGAGGTTTAAAAAATGATTGCTTATAAGGAAACTTTGACGGTACTAATTCGTCTTTATACTTTGTTTCGTTTTGCTGTGAGATTAATAGACAAATTATAAATTTAGACGACAAAAAACACAAATCACTTGTATTTGCGCCGGCTAAGTATTTAATACCTTTTCATAGTTTTACTAAAAAAAACCAAAACACTAAAGCCCACTAATTCCCCAAACTCAACAAACTATAGTATATTACAATCACATTCAAATAAATATTTTATTCACTGTAACTTATTGCTACCAGCACAACTGGATATTAGACGTATGTATGTAAGTTAATAAAGTTTTAATACATGATTATTGGAGTTTAATTTTACAAAATTCCCTGTGTTGGTCCGACTCCTTTGCAGAATAAAGCATCTGCGGTCCTGCCAGGCAGGTTGTAAAAGGCGAGTATAGGCTCATCGTCACTAGCACCGTGATATCCTACTAGGTGGTCGAGTTTTGCAGCAACTCGCCTGAATGGTACTACCGCCTTGTCTATTCCTGCCGCCATAACGTCAGTTTGCCATTGTCGTGTTCCGGTTCGGAAGGTAAGGTAGCCGGTAATCTTGCTTTTGCTCGAGGCCTAACATCCCAGCCTCAGCGTGGCAACGCACCATTACCACCTTTGATGTCTCTAGGCGGCGTGAATTACTTACTATCAAGAAATCCGTCTGCTTGTTTGCCTTCCAATATCATAAAAAAATGCTAATTCCTATTAAGTATCGTTATAAGTGTTAGGCACCAAATTTGAAGTAGTCCTAGCTAGAACTAGCAGCCCGTCCCAGCTTCGCACGGGTGTACAAACTTCTATGTTTTCCTCTAGGATCTATCTACTAAAAAACCTTATCAAAATTGGTAGTGTGGTTTTAAAGATCTAAGACAGAGGAAAGTTATTTTGTTTTATAGTTGGTAGTGAATAGGTTAAGGGCTTTCCCTTCTTTGAAAATAGTAAAAACAGCCTGGTTTTGATATTTTGTTATTAAACTATCAACGTAAAAGACTAAGTTTATTCGGTCAGCAGCCATGTAAATGTTTTACACAACAAGTGTTAAAAATAAAAATTCAAGTGTGACAGTAGTGACATAGTATAAAACAAAGTTTCTATGTCCTTTTTTATGCTTAAATATTATTTTTAAAACTACGCAACAGAGTTTGATGGGTATATTCTAATAGATTGAAAAGGGAGGTTTATAATATGTATATTTATACCCGTGCGAAACCGGGACGAGCCGCTAGTTAATTATAAAGCATACTCTAGTTCAATGTAAATTTTTGAGTGCTAAATAAGTTTATAGCACTACCTATTTTTCGAATTAGGATTGAAAGCAGAACAGCAACATAAATATCAGATTTGTTCTTTCTTAGGACAGGAGGATATTTGAATAGAGTCCTTTATGTGTCCTTATTTAGTGGAAGGCAAACAAGCAGACACATTTTGCTTATGGCACACACCACTTATTGGCACCAAAGAAAAATATTACATTATCAAACTAAGGCGGCAAATTTCTTGCGTAAAGATGATTTCTATCCTTACACAAAAACATGACAAAAAATAAACACTGGCACTTGATACCCTCAGCCTACCCCGTAAGGGACTTGGCGTGAAGATATGTATGTATGCACTTAATGGATACTCAAACAAAAAAATATGAGCGATATTTATAAAATATGCAATTTAAAGATTAAACTTTAGTCAACAATATAATATTACATTATTACATTACATTTCAATATAATATTAATATAACATCATAATATGAATGTATTTATAATCATAAAAATCTAAATCTAAATCAATACTTAGCCATTCTCAAAACGATAGCTTTAGCCTCTTCTTCTTTTTTGGTGTAGTGGCTTGACTTTCATGATTTTCAGTTTTAATATTTTCTGTTTTAATGCTTTCAATATCCTCCTTTTGCTCGTTTGGTTGCGACAGAGGCTCTGTTTTAATATGGACAGTACCTGATTCTTGGTTTCTGAAATAAAACAATTGGGATTCTTATTCAAGAAAGTAATACGTTATTATTTCAGATGGTTAAACGGTAAATAAAAAGTCCAGAGTTGTGGAAAGAAAATTCTTGGATAACCACGATAATGCACCTACGCACAAGGCCATAGTTTGTAAACGAATTTTTGACCAAACATTCATTGGCTTAAGAGTATCATTTCCAAGGAGCATACTTTGAAGGCGATAAAAAAATGTGTGCGTGTACTAGCGTACACTCGTAAGAAGTGAAACTTCTTTATGACGTTATTTTTCAAAAAATAATTTAGTATATGCAACTTTACAGAAATTGGTTAAATAAAGTTATTTAATTATTGCCAATCCCTACTCCGCTGGAGAAAGTATACTTCGAATCACGCGTGGTAGAGATAAGAACAAAGATGGCGCGTAACGGAAAATTGTGACGCGTAACGAAAAAATGTTACACTATTTTTTTTTCCAACCCCGATAAAGAAGTTTCACTTCAATAAATTTTGATAAATAGCAAACAGTTTGTGTATTACTGGACTTTTCCCTGTACTTTCTTGACAGAGTAGTATATCATAATCGTCAATTAACATAGATTTCTGTATTTCTGGTGTATATTTAATTTATTGCACTAGGTACTTTTTAATATGTGTACTTTTATGTCAAGTCTGTTTTTTAATCTCAGAGAATAATGATACCTGTCGCCTCTGTGGTCTAGCGGTCCGGGTGTTGAACTTGACTGCATGAGGTCCCGGGTTCGAATCCCGGGTCGGCCAACAAAAAGAAAATTGGATTTTTCCAATTTTCTAATAAAAAAAATGTTGGTCGGGATTGGATATGTGCCCGGTTGGCGATAGGCTTGCCACCTATCACATTGTGGGACTTAGTGTCTTCGGCTCGTCGTGGGTGCCCTGTTGTGCCTCTGCCTACCTATTCAGGGATATGGGCGTGAAGATACTGTATTTTTTTGTAGTGCGGACAGTTTTGTGTAGTGACTATACGCTGTCGATATCTCTTACGATCAGGAGAGCCGCGTACCTACTTGTTCATTATATTTTACCACAAAAATTAGTAAATTTTGCTGTTGCACAAAAAATAAGACTGTTAAATTAAACGAATACGAAGCTTTAATGTCATTTATTAACCTACATTTATGAATCATATTAATTGTATATTTATTCGTTCTAAATACAAACGTTCCGATTTTCCAACTTGTGTAACTTGTAAAAATCGGTAATAAATTTTGTTAACATTTTTCTATATTTTGCCACAACACTATTTGTGAATCGCAAAAAAACTGACAACATTGCTAATGCCAATTTAGTCTCTCAGATTAAAAAAAACTGGCTATAGATATAAGTAGGCATTGTTGACAAACATGTTTAACACAAACATAATAATTGTCCCCGTGTTGGTCCGGGCTTCTTTGTAGAAAAGACCATCTGCCTTACTTGCCAGGCAGCTCGTAAAAGGCGAGCATAGGCTCACCGTCACTAACACCGTGTCATCTGACTAGGTGGTAGAGTTTAGCAGAGACTCGCCCGGATTGGTACCACCGCCTTACCTATTCCTGCCGTCATAACATCATGACGTGTCCCGGTTCGGAGGGTAAGGTAGCCGGTAAACTTACTTTTGCTCGAGGCCTAACATCCCGGCCTCAGGTTGGCAACGCATCATTACCACCTTTGGTGTCTCTAGGCGGCGTGAATTTCTTACCATCAGGAAATCCGTTTGCTTGTTTGCCTTCCAATATCATAAATAATAATAATAATAATATTATACTTTGCTTAATTTGGAGTAATAGGTAGGCTATGTGCTATTTCAAATAAAAAAGACCACCGTGACCTGTAAACACCATACCGGGATATTAGGTATATTGTGCAAGTTTACAGGCTACCCTTCCCTTCGGCCCGGACCACAACAGTAATTATGGTGGTAGCAATTGGTAAGGCGGTAGATCCCTACCATGGCAAGTTGCTGCACAGCACATTACCACCTGTGGTCTTATTGGAAATGACCTATTTATCCTGTGCTCGCCTCTTATGAGTTGTCTAGTATTGAGGCAAATGGTCTACTCTGTTCAGTTTATCCAGAGGTAGATCGTCTATTCCATTCAGTTAACCCAGACCAACACAGGGGATCTACGTTATATCATCACAATCCTTTCATTTAGTTATCTTTATTTAAAACAATTTTGAGATATTTAGAATTTGACATTATCTTGCATTTTAGTTTGTTCTTTTAACATGTCTTTGTTCAGAAGTGGTCTCTACCAAAGCCTGAGTTTGATTTAGTAAAGAACACACTAGCTTCAGTCTACAATCATATATACCTAGTGGTGTAGGTAGACAGTATCCTGGGCCAACTGTCGCAATCCTTGTAATACTGCTTAGCTAGGAAGCTGTGGAGGACCACATTCATCACACTTTTCAAAAAAACTAGTCCAACTCCTGTCGTCAGTTTGCATTAAGGTGCTATATAAAGTACTTGCTTCTTTCATTCTACTATTACTCAAAAAATTTTAATCCTTTTTTTTTTGCTTTTTAACTTTTTCAGCTTGCCAATTGGCAGTTAGATATAAAAGTAAAGATAAAATAATTAAAAGAAATACTAACTTCATACAGAGTTTAACTGGAATATCAACATCTTTTTCTAGCAAATCATTTGAAATTTCAGATGAATTGAAGTATTGTTTGAAAACTGCATGCTTCAGCTGGTGTTCATCATTGCAAAACTTAGGTGAAATGGCTGAAACCAAATTGTAAAATTTGTAGCATACATATAGGTAATATTGGGACAAAGAGATAATGGTGGTATTTCAATTACAGCTACATTTTTTTGTAATGGATAATATGTTGCTTACATCGTTGTTTTCACATTGTCACTGGACTATGTAATGCTATTTTCTTTCAACAATATTAAAAGAAAGAGACAAAACACGGTTAGTGCTGTCAGATTAGTTTGTTATCGAGATTCTACAGACTTTTAATGTTTCTCAGAAAATGTTGACAAAAACATTACAAGTTGACATGTCTAGACTAATCCGTTATTACTAAAATGTTTCCTCTCTTTTTCCCCAGTGTTGGTCCGGGCTCCTTTGTAGAATAGACCATCTGCCTTCCTGTGCCAGGCAGCTCGTAAAAGGCGAGCATAGGCTTGCCGTCACTAACATCGTAATATCTGACTAGGTAGTAGAGTTTAGCAGCGACTCCGCCTTACCTATTCCTGCCGCCATAACGTCATGACGTGTTCCGGTTCAGAGGGTGAGGTAGCCGGTAAACTTAAGTAAAATAAATGTTAAGTGACATTTACTAATTTAGATAAAAAAATATAAATTAAATGCTTTATACCTATAACTGTTATATAGAGCTTATCTTACTTACTTACTCTTACTTGCAGTCTCTGGGATATTTACCGTCTCCCAGTAGTAGTGATGTAGTAGTGGAATGCTAATATTTTTTTTAAATTAGAACTCTTTAGTACAAAAGTAGCATAGGCTGTGTTCTATAAAAAATGCTGTAGTAGAATTGAAATCAGGGGTAGACCAGCATTTTTGGCACTAGATAATTCACAAAAAATACATACTATATCTTATTTTTCCTCCTAGCAACTTATATTCTTCTATTTCTTCTTCTTTGGCTTTTAATATGGTGCATAATTCTTTTTCACTGCTTCTTAAATCTGCTACGATCTTTAGTAGCGGTTGTGTCACCTTCCTGAAAAACTAATTTTTTTTTATGAAGAACAGAATTTACAGTTTCAAGAATAAATAAGATGGTAGATTCCTACCTCAGGCAAGCTCTCTAGAACCAGTGGTTTTGTTGGGAATAACTTATGTAACCTATACCTCTCCTCTTATGAGTTGCCTGGCATGAAGGCTTATGGACTATATAATATTATACTTATACAGAGGACCCGGACCAACATAATGTAAGCATGTCTGAATACTTTATTCATTTAAAGAGTATTTAAGTCCATTTTTAACAATAAGATGCAATAAGTATAAATATATTATAAAGTAGCTATCCCAGTGAACTTCTTTACACCCGTTTCATTTGTATGCTATTACAATGTTGTTTTTGCTAGATTTCTTTTGTTCTTATCTTTTAAACCTGCCCTGGACTACCACAAATAATTCAAAACTAAAATAAGCCAAATCGGCCCAGTTGTTCCCGAGTTTTAGCAAAACTAACGAACAATTTTTATAAATAACATTTATTAATTATCAAACTTACCAGTTCACTAGGACCTTCTTCTAACTTCATAACGAAATTTAGTGGATATCCAAAAGTCTTAATCATAGAAACATTTAAATATGAACCATCTGCATTTACTCTTAATTTGGTTAATTTTTCAGGATTATCTAACATTTCAGTAGCTTTTTCTAAAAGTTCTGACTGGTCTATTTCTAATCCAGTATTATGAGCCTGAAATTTAAAAAAAATTCAATTAACGAGTAAGTAATCATAACATAAAAAAATAATGGATATCATCCACCTAGCAGAACAGGAAGAATTTTGTTAAACTACTCGCAGCCACTAAATGTCTCTTAAAAAAAGAAAAAAGTGGGAAAATATTTAGAATTGCTAGTTATAAGTAGGTATAAAGCTTATTATGAATCATGATCCTAATTAAAATTATAACTAATTTTTTTATTTATTATGTGAGGCATCAGTGGGATATAAGCCTAATCTTGTCTAACCTTACTGTGAGGAGTGAAAAATTATACATGTTTTTTATTTTCCACAATAAAGAGGAAAAACACTTACAGTTAATATTAAGCGCAACAATGCAAGTTTTTTCTATTTAAAAAATTATGTATTTTCAGAGTTTCACCAAGTGCAAACAATAGAAATAATTCAATAAAAAATGTGATAAAGATTGTGAAAAAATAATAATGAATTAGGTTCCTCATTAGAGCATGACTGAGTGATGCAATAAAAATTAAAACAAGATTTTACAATTGCCAATCAACTCAATATGGTTCTAGTCTACTTTCTGAACAAAAAAATAATGAAGTCCCCTGTAGTGAGAAGTGTCCGTTAGTTACATATGTGATGCTAAACATGAATTACTTAGTAATTTTATTGAACACCACCAGTTCAATTTTAAATAAAAATACTACTATAACTAGTATCAAACTATTCACTGCCTACCTGTACTAATTTGTAATGAACTAGTATTTAAGTGTTAAAAAAATTACTAAGCAAATTCTTTTACTAGGGACATACACATAATAAGAGAGACCCCTAGCTTTATGTGAATTTATCATTATTTTGTTATGGAGAACAAACCAGCGCCGGATTTTATTACTTTTCTACTATGTTAAAAAAGTTTTAACTCAAATTTCTCTAATGTTAAAATGATTATATTATTGAAATTAGAAAGACAATTGTAACCGCCTGTTTCATTTTCACCTTTGAATGGATAAATCAGCTGTAGAGGAAAACAAGTAGATTTAAACATTCTGAACCTACCTTTAAGTAATTTATTAGACTTTTTTCAGTGTAATTAAAAAACCAGATCTTTATAAAGTCAGTGAAATAAATATCATAGTGTTTGTCACTGTGTTCATAATTTAGGTAATATTGAGATTGTACTAATTTCTTCCACATTTTATTAAAAGGTACTCAGGAAAATAAAACTGAATTTTATTTCCTGCTTATTCACATGTGTAATAGTTTCTTAATGATTGAATTATTTATTTTAATTTTTAAAAATTAAAAACTGAGAGTTAATTAAATCTTTGAAAAAAACATTCACTCTATTTTTGTTTACAAATTGCAAAGCATTGACAAGACAATTGACATTGACTGTTGACACTTGACACTGACAAAAAGTTTGACGTAATGTAAAATTCTATGTAGCACAGAACATTAATATTCACTGAGCCATGACGTAGAGATGGGATGAGATATTCGGTGATGAAAACAGTCAATTGATAATCGATTATAAAAAAAATCAAATTTTCTATACAATTACTTAATTATTGTTATGTTACAGTGATATTCAACTATGTCGGTTGACCTACATAATATATTAAATGTGACAATATTATGGAAGTAATAGTACTTTTGGCGCGATTGGGAAAAATAAGGAGATAGGTATACGATGCGCGCGACAACAACTGATAAAGTAACAGTCTAAAGTTAGGTACCTAAATGTTAAACATATGTTTAATATTTAGGTACACAAAAGCAACACTCTGAAGATAGTTGCTAAACTGTTTACCTTTACATTAAATCTCTCTGTAATAGTAAAGAAAACGTCTGAAGAATTGTGATTTTGTCAACTTCTAAAGATTTATTAATTTTTCCGGATTTTTTGGTCTACAAAATTTTTAAAAACTTCCGCATCGGAAGTGTCATTTTATGTTACATGAATAAACATCATTTTATTTGATTGAAAATCTATCAAAACAAAACAGATCTGATCAGACAATTATGCACCTGCTGCGTTTTCATCATTTCATGTAACGGAATTTTGAAAACATTACGTCACTTATGCTTTTGACGTAATGTTACCGTTTGACAGCAGGCAAATATTATGTATTTACCTTTACATAAACAATTACATAGCATAGTATTATAATTTAATGTATTTTTAGGAAACCAACACTTAACGTGAACATATTTTTGATCCGCACCCGCGGTGGTTGTTTGCGGTTAACGCGGCAGCGGTCTTCTACCCGTTAATCGTGCGGGCACGGGCGGCGATCTCCCGCCGCATCGGCGGNNCGGCGGGTTGACACCGCGCGCTTTGCGGTCGCTTGGCGGGCGACCATTTTATACTATTTTTACTGATTATTAAACCGCCACCGCCGGTCGCACGATGGCTAACCGCTTAGTTTGCTGGCTATAATTTCAACCGCGGCGGCTGCGGGACCGCATAAATAAATTATTAATCGCCTCGTGAATTTTGAAATAAAATCGCAAAACCGCGACCGCCGCGGGCGCGGATAAAAATCGCTCCGTGAGTTTTGTCTCTTAATAGTCAAATGATGACGCTTTCCGCCACATAAAACGTTGTATTTTCGTCATCTTATAATGTAAATAAAATAATATGGAGAATGTACCTACCAAACTTCGATAGGAAAAACTAAAATTTAAGATAAAAAATCAATTTATAACTGTTTTTATATATAGATAATGGCTGTTTTTTACATTTAGTAAAGCCGTGTGCTTATTTATTGTATTAGCATACAAAAAGATGGATTAAAAAAAATATAAATTTGCTTTTGTTATTTTAGTAAATGTTAATTTTAACTCGATAATTGTTCATAAACAAATCACATAAATTTAATCTAATTCAAACATTTTAGTCTTGTCTTAATAAGTGTAAGTTCATGTTAGTTGTTGGAATTACAGACAAATATCAATATCAATATGTTTATTAGTATGCAAAAGCCTACCGCCGACGTAAATCGAACGCATCGCAATTGGTCGGTTAACGAGAAGATACTCATGAATCTTAGAAATTGTGTACTCCCAAGGTAGAAATTAGGAGATGACTGTCGGTATGAAATACCAGAATATGACAGAGTTATTATGGCAGCAGGAATATGTAAGGTGATGGTTTTTTTACATTACACTAACTTGCCCGCATAAGGACATGTCCTTATGCGGGCAAGTTAGTGTCCAGCACTCCACCTCCAGTGGTCTTGTTGGTAATGAACCATGTAACCTGTGTTAGACTCTTACTTCCCTGCCTTGCCCCCGTCCCCGAATTTATTATCTCTGTCCTGTGTCCAGGGTGTTAGGTCAACTGTAGAAGTACGTGCATCGACTAATCTACCCTCCAGATTGGAACATGATCCGTGGATCCCTACCGAGTCAAGTTGGTCCACAGCAATATACCACCAGTCTATTTCACACAGAGGACATGGACCAACACGGTATAATATAAATAAATGAATGGAGCAATCGTAGCGGGTTGTGTTGTTAGTTGTTGGCTACCGCACACACTTATTATTGTGCTACGTGCATTTGTATACAGAACATAGGAAACATTTAAATTACTGAACGTCCTAACGAAACTCGTTCACTTGGTGCTTGAATTTCTCAACCTACCCTGCAGGAGGAACTCTGCAGTGAAGGTCTGTATATGTATGTATATGTACGATGACCTAAACGTTCAAATGTTCCTCCACATATTTAAAGTACCTAATTTGGTCGTTTTACCCTAAGTGTTGTGTTGTTATGTTTTACGTCTACAGTAAAGTACACAATAACAAAATAATGGACTACCTACGAGTTTATGAATTTTAGCCCAATTTATATTTTGACTACCCCTCTCCTGCGTGGATCCATTTATGAAGTGGAACAAATAGTATTATTTAACCTTCTTCAGGACAAACCTACAAACCGACAACAACTGGACAAGACAAAGTAACTACGATCCAAATTTCATTACAATCGGATCAGTAGATTCGGCATAAATCAAGAGACAGAGAGGAGGAAAATTCTAAAATAAGTAAGAAAATAGGATTGTGCACTAATGCCCGGTTCCTAAAATTAACGAAACGTAATCAGTAGCCGTTAGCCATTCGTAGTTTACTCGAAAGTAACTGAGTGTTACTCATATTTTCAAGATTTGTTCCGAGTTAGCTGTCAAAAACGAGCAACCGTTATTAGCAATCTTACTAATCGTTCAAAATACTACCATCCGCAATCAAAATGACTCGTTTTTTGAATATAGCAACCATGCATAAATCAAATCAAATAGATTTGATATAATAGATACAGAATTCAATAAATATTCATGACTTGTTATTTATTTTCGAGAAGCTTTGACATGTTGTCGTTTAGATAGTGAGGTACTTTAATAATTTATCGAAACGAACCCTCGAATAAAAACCCTGGGTATAAGTTTGGTTCAGAGCAAACTTACAAACAGCGTTCTACCACATACCAAGTTATGCAGTACCTAGTAGTATAGTAAAAAAGAAGTAAATTGTACCTAGACAAAGAAAATTAGCGTTTTCCTCGATTTCCCAGGATTTCATCATCAGCTACCGACTACTACATTATTACGGAATCTTATCATGTAAATGAGACGAATCAAATGATCGGTGGCAGGTGTAGGTAAGGCAGAAGACCTGGGGGCTGATAACATAACTTTTTAGTGATGTCTAATCACTGGGAAAAGTGTTTTCCCCGTGTTGGTCCGGGCTCCTTTGTAGAATAGACCATCTGCCTTCCTTGCCAGGCAGCTCGTAAATTGCGAGCATAGGCTAACCGTCACTATCACCGTGACATCTGACTAGGTGGTAAAGTTTAGCAGTGACTCGACCGGATACCACCACCACCGGTACCACCGCCTTACCTATTCCTGCCGCCATAACGTCATGACGTGTTCCGGTTCGGATGGTAAGGTAGCCGGTAAACTTACTTTTGCTCGAGGCCTAACATCCCGGCGTCAGGTTGGCAACGCAATATTACCACCTTTGGTGTCTCTAGGCGGCGTGAATTTCTTAACATCAGGAAATCCGTCTGCTTGTTGGCCTTCCTATAACATAAAAAAAAGGAAATAGCTGTCAAATGACGTGTTTTGTATTTGCTATCTCCAGTGGCTAAAAAAAATACACTGGAGACAGCAAACAAAAAACATGTAACTTGATAGCAATTTGATGTACACTGTACTCAGTAATCGTTACTAAAAAGATACGCAATCAGCCCCAGGACGAGCTGTTACACATCACTATCACATACCTAATGATTGACTGCATAAATGGAAAATCCCAAAGCCTAACTAACTTAATTTACGGGCCATAGAACTGGTCAATTTTTATAGAAGCAAACGGACAAGTGGGTTATCTGAAGGTAAGTGATCACCAACACCAAGAGTATCACAGATGCACTGGGTGCCATTAGGGAATGAGTGGGATCAGCAAGATAGTTCAGAAATATCACTTCTAACACTTACGAATACATGGTATGCGGCACCCAAGTTAATTAAACTCTTGAATCTGTTCGTACAAAACTTCTCGGATGCAGTGCGAACATGATTCGAATTGCACTGAATGTAAATAACTTTGCCGCTTCTGTGATCTAGATGATTAACACCTTATAAAGTTAGACACCACAGAGGTCTTAATTAAACTCAAAGGCAAAGGTTTTGGTGGTGTAAAATACGACGTTGCCATCATCCTCTATTGGTATAAACCTAACTAAAGTTGCGAAATTATACCAGTTTTTATTACTGTCGAGTAAAAAATATCCGAATCAAACACATAGGTAGCTACTGCTTTTTTCGTCTTCCTTAAATATTCAAGGCCAATGATAACTATGATGAGACAGACAAGATGAAATCTCCAATCTATTTGAAGTTTATTGAAGAAGATCTAGTTGAAGTTTTTTTTTTCTTTTGGAAATCTGTTAGCCATAACAAAGCTATAATAAGGACTTTTTACCCTTACCTTTAGTTTTGTTCAAACCGATTTTTTTTCTAGAGCTACATTTATAACTTATATTTTTCGTGAACCAGTACATTAATTAAATTACTGCAACCTAAAACAATAATAGGTGGCATTTCCCCGTCAAATTTAAACACGAGTGACGTAAAAACTTAGAAGTCAATGGTAAAAACACATTCAGTCAAAAGGGTCAAGAATTTAGTTAATTTTAAGGGTACTTTCTTTTATAAAGTTAGCACTGAAGTTAGTTTTGATAAACTCGGTTTTGAACATGATCGGTGAAATCAACCCTTAGGGCTTTCGTTAAGACACGTGGGTGGGGGTAACCATACTATTGAAGTATGAATTACTAATATTGATAAAGTTTTAAATAAAAGAAAAACGGGACAAATGTTTTTATTATTCACCATTGTGGTATAATGGTCCAGTATCGGCGTTGACCACATGAGGTCTCGGATTCGATTTCTGGGTCGTTCTTAGCCTCAACATATTACGTTTTTTTTAATATGGTATTATTTGATCAAAAACATTAAATAATGCCCAACAAAGCCTATAAATTATTACCTCTAACCAAGTCCATCACGTTCAAATAAAAAAAAAACAAATCGAAATCAATCCATTCATTTAGGACCTAAGATGCCATAGACGAAAATATAAATACAGACACGCCAAACTTTTGAAACATCATTTTTGAAGTTTGGAGGTAAAGAAACGACATTGTCCGGGTTTAGATAGGTGCCCAGTTGTGAAACTAAGTACCTGCTCTGGTTGGACTTCTGCCAACATTTCGGAGATAAGGGCTTGAAGATATTACTCACTTATAAAAATACAAGCTTAAACTCGCGACCTCGTACATATGTTGAAAAGAGTATTCGTGGTTAGTAGGTATAAGCCAAAGATTTTCCCGCATTAAAATGTATTCCAAATGTTGACCCGGATATTATTAGGTACTAACAAACATAAAATTTAATGTAATATGTACATATAGATAAGTTTTAAAAATAATTTCTTACAAAAGTTAGTCTTTGTAGTGCTCTCAAGAATATCAGTTTTTCTAAGTGTTATTCCTTTTAAACAATTTCTAGTTGCAGTAACTGTTACGGCTGCCATAGGAAATACCTTTTCGAATTTTAAATAAGTAAATAAGTATATTTTAAGAAAGTACGATACAATCACCTACCTACTAGATACTTAGTTTTAGGAATGTCCTTGTCGGTAATCGAACTCGCGGCTCGTGGTCAATTTATTATCGTAATATGTGGTAGATAACCATCACAATGAAAATCGGTTTCTTGAAATTCTATTTTTCATTTTATGAAATTTAAAACTAAAATGTTAAGAGATAACATTTTTTTATAACATTGGAAGGCAAACAAGCAGACGGATTTCCTGATGGTAAGAAATTCACGCCGCCTAGAGACACCAAAGGTGGTAATGGTGCGTTGCCAACCAGAGGCCGGGATGCTAGGCCTCGAGCAAAAGTAAGTTAACCGGCTACCTTACCCTCCGATCCGGAACACGTCATGACGTTATGGCGGCAGGAATAGGTAAGGCGGTAGTACCAATCCGAGTGAGTCGCTGCGAAACTCTACCACCTAGTAGGATGTCCGGTGTTATATACCGTATTAGCAATACTGTTATATACCGTATTAGCAATATCTGTGCACATGTCTAAGCACAAGACTCGTGCTTCAAGCTTTGCACTCGTTGCGCTTAGCTCTGCGTTGCGGTCATATAAGAACAGTATAAGTAGGTATTAGGTACACTATGATATAGGTGTACGGGTAGCGTACGCCGCGCGGCAGACACTCGTGGTCCCGCTCCACACTCGAAAGTCATAAAAAGTTTGGTTCAGTTAGTTTGGCCGAAGCCTTATGAAGGTTTACGAGTTTACTTATTATCATAGCATACCAGGATTATTTAATAGGCTTAAACTGTCAAATATGTTTGTATAGCAAGAATACAATCAGTAAATTAATATTAGACAACTTTGTTCCGTACAGTAAGTTACCTACTAGTAAGTAAGTATCTTAATGCCCATATCCCCGAAGAGGTAGACAGAGGCACAACCAAGGCACCCAGGACTAGCCAAAGACACTAAGTCCCAAAATGTGATAGATGGCAAGCCTATCGCCAACCGGGCACATATCCAATACCGGGCAACATTATTTTAGGAAAATTGGTAAACCACATTTATTTTGTTGGAATACCTCATGAATGTCCAACACAACTACAGTAAGTGATTGTGGTCATCCGTTGAGAAACGTTCGCCATTTTAATAAATCACGTGTAAAGGCGATACAAGGCGTCGTTTCCGAAAGTTTGCAACCTCAAGTAGCCAGTAACATCCAGTGGTTTTGTGTTGGTACAAACAAATCTCATAAAATTGCCGTTGTTACTTGTTTCGAAATTAATTAACGACATTGTTCCTCGCCCGCCGATAACCAACATAACTGTCACTAAGAACAGTTACATATTATAACTTGGCTCTGTACCACTAGCAAGGCATTTTCGTTATTTCGAATTATCGAATTGAAATAGTCTGTTATATTAAAGTTTAATACTCGTATCGATTAAGAATGTAGTATTTTATTATATTATTATCTTTATTATATAATTATATATATTTTATTATATAATATAAACTGTATTATATAATACTATTTAAAGAATATAGTATTTTAATCTAAAACTAGCGGCCCATCCCAGGTTCGCACGGTTATGAAATATACATATAAACCTTCCTCTTCAATCACTTTATCTACTTAAAAAACAGCATCAAATCCGTTTTTAAAAGATTGAAGCATACGAAGGGACATAGAGACAGAGAAAGCGACTTTGTTTTATACTATGCAGTGCAGTTATGTACACATTACGACGAAATTAATTCGGTAATGTTATAGTTCAATGCCTTTAAATGGTCACAATGTATGAAGATTTTGTATCTATCGAAATTTTCGTCTCGCGATGGTAAAACGTCGAGATATAAAAAACAAGTAGGTAGGCGAACCTTTTTTTTATGATAATGGAAGGCAAACAAGCAGACGGATTTCCTGATGGTAAGAAATTCACGTCGCCTAGAGACACCAAAGGTAGTAATGGTGCGTTACCAAGCTGAGGCCGGGATGTTAGGCCTTGAGCAAAAGTTAGTTTACCAACTATCTTACCCTCCAAACCGGAACACGTCACGACGTTATGGCGGCAGGAATAGGTAAGGCGGTGGTACCAATCCGGGTGAGTCGTTGCGAAACTCTACCACCTAGTCAAATGTTACGGTGTTAGTGACGGTAAGCCTATGCTCATTGCTCGCCTTTTACGAGCTGCCTGGCAGGAAGGCAGATAGTCTTTTCTGCAAAGGAGCCCGGACCAACACGGGGGGGTTAATTTTATGCGTTTTGACGCTAATAAAGTAATAGGTACTTTATCAAGTTTTCAAGTTACCTTAGTAGGCAGGCACCTACCTATAAATGCAACGCCTTAGTCCAAAACCTAGAAAATGTGTATCTTGAAACCGAAACACGAGAATATTGTAAAATTCATTTGTTACTTTGTTCGCTTACAATTTTGCCGAAAGCCAAGTTTCGAGTAGATTATTCGAAAACACTTGTGTTAGGGGTTCTGATATCTTACTGCATGTTCACACTGGCCAAGCACGACATGGAATTTTTGTTTATTACAGATATCAAAGGCGTTCTTGATGGTTGTAAATTCGCCTTCCAACAAAGCCGACCTTTCTTTCTTTTCTGATTATTATTAAAAAAGTAAGTATCTTCAAGGCCATATCCCCGTAGAGACCTACCTCTACAACCATGGCACCCGCGACTAGCCGAAGACACTAAGTCCCACCTGGCAATCTATATAAGATAATCTAAATATAACGGCTATCGCCAACTAGGCACATATCCAATCCCGAGCAACATTTTTTTAATAGAAAATTGGAAAAAAAAACAATTTTCTTTTTGTTGCCCTTCCCGGGATTCGAACCCGGGACCTCATGCAGTCAAGTGCAACAGCTGAACCGCTAGACCAAATACCGCCAATAACCGCCTAGAACCTTTATGCCATCAAATAGTGTATATTTAGTTCTAAAATATTATGTTATACAACATCGGCTATTCACTAGACTCAGGTTCGTTTCCCAACAGGGCATTCGAGCGATAAACTTGTTTTATTTTTTTGGTACCTATGTAAAATATCACCAGTGTTTTTGCTTAATAACATTGTGGTGACAAATTCGTGTTTTTTTTTCAAAAATAAAAAAAAACATTTTATTGGAATGAAGTTCCTTACGGTAGACTTGGAGGAGATAGGGATTATGCTGCACGACCGAACTGAAAAAATGTGATAGTAAAAACCGTAAGAAAAAACCGTGGCATAAAACAGTTAAACGAGACGTGCGCAGGCGCGACAGTCGTATACACAAGCGAGTAGTGTATAATATCTTTTTCTTTCTCCACGCCGCCAATGCATAGTTATACTCATGAATTGTGTCTATTCCACATTATCCGAAGGAACTTCGTTCCTACCTGGTGTCCCACGACACTACATTTATATTTTTTTATTTGTCCTACTAAACCCATTAAGAACTGATAAACAAAGAGTGGAATGCGATGCCGCGTAATACATACGTACTTAATACCTATTAGATACTCTGTAATTAAAGATTGTTATTACTGTTGTTGTGAGGATATCGTTATCGGATTAAAGTAGCGCAACACCCGAGCTAAAAGTAAACAAGTAACTTTAGATTGGCATTAACTATTAAGTGTTTGGAAACCTAACTAATTAATTCGAATTCCAAAGACTTGGAGTCCGTAGTTCGTATCTGCCAGGAAGCTAAGTATGTACTCCTACGTATATATATACTATAGAAGTTAAATATAAAAAAACTATCTTCAAGCCCATATTCCCGAAGATGTAGGCACAACCAGGGCACCCACGACTAGCCCTCAGACACTAAGTCCCACAATGTGATAAGTGGCAAGCGTATCGCCAACGGGGCGCATGTCCAATCCCGAGCAACGTTTTTTTTTATTAGAAAATTGTAAAAACCCAATTTACTTTTTGTTGCCCGACCCGGGATGTATATGTTAAATATATGTGTATGTATATTTCATACAACATCTTAAAAATAAAACATTTAAAGGGTTTTTACGAAAAATAATAGTAAATCCCTAATACTATCAACCTCTAGAATAAAATCAAGGTAATATAGTCATGGAAATGTTTTTAAAATTAAATTGGTAAGCTGATTTTATAAAAAATAATGAAAAAAACAATTAATAATTACACATTTAGGTAAGTCTCTTTATTTTCGATCCTTTCTGCAATTTTAATCAAGTAATTGCGGTTAATAGATAAAGTAAGCTATCTTTTTTACTAAAAATAATGAGTGCAACCAAAGTAAGAGCTTTATCCTGAGGGAAAACAAACATAAATATAAGAAACTGTTTTATTATGACCATGCAAATGGAAATATCCCTACAATGCCTCTTTATCTGTTGTTTTAATTCAAACACTCAACAAAATACTGTTTACGAACCGGATTAAAGTAAATGTTTAATTAAGAGTGCTCACTAAACAGTAATTAATTCAGAGAGCCACGAATTGTGGAAACAAATTAAGGTTTTTTGTAAAGGAGTCACGTTAATTTAAAAAAGTAATGTTTGTGTGGTTACGCCCTGGGCGTTTTCAGGACCGAAGACAGAGCGAATGGACTGTATTAAGTGGTGAGGTTACTAAACTAATTTAAGTGAAACTCAATGCAAGTTGGAAAGAGAATTTGGCTTATATAGTAAAGCGACACTCACCTTTTGGACTTTAATTTGAACACTGACACTGCATTTCCATTTCTCGTTTGACAATAACAACGATGCTATCTCTACAGCGGTTTTCCAGTCAAATCTTAAAAAAACTGAAGCGGTGCATTAATTGAGTGGCTGCCAAAAATCAACCAAGTAAGAAAA
>NJDD01003418.1:91984-109171 GCA_002245505.1 Calephelis nemesis
TTTCAATATTTTCAATGTACAGAATTGACCATTTTACAGATTTATTATTACCTTTTAAGAACATATTATTTTTTGGACTAATGACAAAATAATCCATTGTCATGTTTAATTTTGACAAGTATTTATAGAGATTGACATTTATTAAATGTGATTTAGTTAATTGGCCCAACTTTATTTGACTTATCGTCTATACTACGAGTGAACAGCAGAGGCAATCATTAATGTTATGTTTGGTGGATGTGTAATGGTAGACAGATGGTAGAAAGAATAAGTAATGGTACTAGCTTACAGAAGACGCACTGTCATAAAAAAACATAGTAAAATTGAAGGTTATGATTTACCGCATACGCTTATATTGTGCTGAGCAAACATGTCGTTTATTTTGAAGGAGTGCAAATATAAAAAATACATTTGACATGTAATATATAAAATTCTCGTATCACAGTGTGCGTGATTGAAGACAACTACTCCGAAACGGCTTGACCGATTTTCGTGCAATTTTGTGAGCATATTGAGTAGGTCTGAGAATAGATCCACATTTATTTTTCATACCCCTAACTGACAAGGCTAATCAGCCCAAACTTTTTTACTAACTCACATTAAAAAAAGTAGCAGAACAATGTTTGCCGAATCAGCTAGTATTTATATAAAAATACAAAAACTTGGACTGCTTTGATGTATTATAAAAACTATTATAATTTGTGTAATTCTAAGGATTGATAGTTTGGCATTCAAAATTAACCGAAAGTTATGAAGAAATCGCAAATATACATACGTAAACGCATAAAATATTGTACTATTGAATAAACGGATACAGCGCGAATATTGTAATTAAAATAGTGGAATTGAAACGAAAATTGTTTACCATCGGAGCGATAAAAATCAATAGTATTATTAAGCCGCAGTACATCTGTGTACTGCAGTACGTGTTATTGGATAAAATAACATTTGGTGCAAGGCATAAGCGGCTAGCGATTATAGTCCACACCGAAAAGGCCTGTAAATTGTAATTTATTCAAAATTTGCTACTAATATTACAATAGTACTTCGCCTCTAACTTAGACCTTGTAAGGAGCCAAAAGTATTTTTTATTTCCAACATGCTATTATCCACCTTTTCTTTGATATGGGAACAAGGTTATGAAGCAAAACAATCGGATTAGTGACATTAACAGTAAATATTAAAAACACATCTTTCTTTTACTGCAGTCATTTTAGGGGGGTTAGAATGTGCACTTTCGTCTCGGCGCGATCGCGTCGTTTCGTTTGGACGATGCGTTTCGTTTCAAAACGTTATCGTTTTTTATAAAGCTAGAACAATCATAACTTGAAGCGATATCGTGTAAACGAAGGGTAATGACCGAATTTGTATGAAAAAACAAAATTTTGTCTATGACGACACGACTTAAAACACGTCAATATCAAATTTGTTATTTGTCAATTGTCAGACGTCTGACGTCTATCGCCGACGTCACGTTTTGTTTGGCACGAACGTTCTACGCTTTTTGAGTTTGACATTTATAAGCGACCCGAAACGAACGTTCGTTTCAAGACGACGGTGGTTCATTCTAACCCCCCTGACATGCAGTAACTTTGTCACAACACCGTGTTCATCACCATCATGATATCTTCACCTTGACATATCGTCACGACATTCAACCCTTTTACGGTAAGATGACCAACACAGTTATGACACCGTATGTGACGTATTTAGTACTTTTTGATAAATGGAAATACGTCTAAATATTCCAAGTTCCAATCTATTAAAAACATCTGATAAAAAGGTACTTGCCAACACTTTCTTCTAGGTTAAGAGATACATATAGGCTAACAGTTATGTAGCCCAAACGTAAGTAACGTGAGCATTTACCCTTCTTCTGCGTTACAACCTTCTCAGACCTTGATTTTTTTTGTTGGACACCTAGATTTTTTTTGTATATTAATTTATGTCTATGTCTTTTTTTTAATGATATCGGAAGACAAACAAGCAGACGGATTTCCTGATGGTAAAAATTCACGCTGCCTAGAGACACCAAAGATGGTAATGATGCGTTGCCAACCTGAGGTCAGGATGTTAGGCCTCGAGCAAAAGTAAGTTTACCGGCTACCTTACCCTATGGACCGGAACACGTCATGACGTTATGGCGGCAGGAATAGGTAAGGCGGTGGTACCAATCCAGGTGAGTCGCTGCGAAACTCTACCACCTAGTCAGAAGTCACGGTGTTAGTGACGGTAAACCTGTGGTCGCCTTTTACGAGCTGCCTGGCAGGAAGGCAGATGGTCTATTCTGCATAGGAGCCCGGACCTAAAGTTGTTTGTTTATAACTTCTTCAATAAACGTGTTCTGTAGGCTTTATTAATTTTCATAATAAAATAATACTGAAAAATCTCAAATTTAGTTCACATTGATACTCAAATAAATGGTTGTTTCCGCCAGATCGACCGATGATGTTTGAAATTGTCAAAGCAAATTATTTATTCGCCTCTGAATTTTAAATCCAAACGCTCCAACACGCTACAATCAAAGCTTTTGTAAAACCGCTAAAAATCTCTAAATTAACCAGTATTTTCAGTCCAATTTAGTTTTGTAGAACACAATTTTTGCTGTGGATTTCCGCAACACAAAAAAATACAACAAATATATTACCGCACAGTTTATTGTAACAGATACTTACATACGTACATTACATACAAAGGTAACATACGTTTGAATAGTAGAAGTCTCGCACATACGTCGATTATGATCTCCATCATTTTAGTTCCTTTTTTGTATTTTCAGACACACAGATAATATAATAAAGAAAATATTAAATACTAGCTGTTGCCCGCGGCGTTGCCCACGTGGTCCCACATGAACATTTTTTCGGGATAAAAACAATATGTTAATCCAAGATACCCTCTATGTGTGTACCAAATCTCATGAAAATCGATTGAGCAGTTACTGTGTGAAGGAGTAACAAATAAACAAACAGACAAACTTTCGCATTTTGTAATATTAATAGGATCTGTTGATATAGGAGTATAATCTGTGATTTGACACGAGAAACTAAAAAAATTAAAGAGTGAATAATCTATTTTTATTCTAGAAAAAAACTACGAAAAAGAACTACGAAACGAAACTACGAAAGAACTGCTATCTGGTGCCTGCTGCTCGGTGTTGGAAGGACCCTGAACTAGATATCCCGTCGGGTTACTTCTGCAGCCACCTTCCCAGCTGCCCAATTCCGGTTGCTGCTCCTAGTTGCTGAGGGAAGGCGCCAGAGGGTCCCACTACCCCGACCACCGAGGCCCACAGTAGCAGTGGACTTCAAATCCCACGCTCACATATTTTCTTTTTTAGCCGACCGACATAAACTCAGAAACGTATAGTGTGAAATGCACAGATATTTATAGACTGTTTTTAATATCGTGTTTTTTTGTTTACATTTTATTTTCTAATTCTAGACATGAACAGGATTCCCTTTTACTTTGACTGTTTGTTTTTCATTTCTGTTAACCTAGTGGTGGATTGTAGCTAAGCCATTGCCACTACGTTACTGTAATTTCTGTCAAAAAGTAGCTTCACACCCATATCCCCGAATAGGTAAGCAGAGGCACAATCAGGGCACTCACGACTAGCCAAAGACACTAAGTCCCACAATGTGATAGGTGGCAAGCCTATCGCCAACTGGGCACACATCCAATCTCAATCAACATTTTTTTCAATTAAAAAATTAGGAAATCCAGATTTTCTTTTTGTTGCCCGTCAAATTTTAAGTTAAATTCTTAATCTCTTATATTGGTCTTAAAAAAATTAAATTTTGTAATAAAACTTTATTAAGAACTAACCTGCCATTTCTTTCTCGTACCATAAGGATTCTTGAGACACAAAATCAACCGTGACAGTTTTTACACTACCTTACTTGTCACGTTTTTAGGCGCAATGAAAAGAAACTTACATACATTTTTTTATGATATTGGAAGGCAAACAACCAGACGGATTTCCTGATGGTAAGAAATTTCCGTCGCCTAGAGACACCAAAGTTGGTAATGGTGCGTTGCCAACCTGAGGCCGGGATGTTAGGCCTTGAGCAAAAGTAAGTTTATCGGCTACCTTACCCTCCGAACCGGAACACGTCATTACGTTATGGCGGCAGGAATAGGTAAGGCAGTGGTACCAATCCGGGTGAGTCGCTGCGAAACTCTACCACATAGTCAGATGTCACGGTGTTAGTGACGGTAAAACTTTGCTCGCCTTTTACGAGCTGCTTGGCACAGGACGGCAGATGGTCTATTCTGCAAAGGACCCCGGACCAACACGGGGAATTATTTAATAGAAGCAGTAAGTATGCAAAATAAAAGTACTTCATGCCCCTGTCTCAAGAGGATCAGGCAGAGACTTTTAGAGAGTCTGTTAAAATAATGAAAGTTACAAATTTTAAATAAAATTGAAACCTAAATGGTCAAAAAGATTAAGTTATAAATATAGAATTGATAGAAAAAGAAGTTTACCAAATTGAATAACCAAACGTACCAAGCTAGAAAAAGCTTAGTTTTAGAATTTTAAAATATTATTAATAGTTTGGCGGCACTGTAACGTAGTAGAGATGGCTTAGCTACTATCTGAAATTTACTACATTTTCAGAATTTTAACTAATGGAACCACATTTTTAAATTGTTTTCGTTAATATATCAAAAGGTGTGTAAGTAGAGTCATATGCGAAATCCATCTGAAAGCAATGTTTTATTAATTCAACATTTTAAACTAGCGGTTAAGTCAGAAATAATTCAGGAAAAGCACTTCCTAATTGCTTAATTTAACTAAAGTAAAACAATAAATAATTAACATATTGAATTTGGATGTCTAAAATGTAACAAATAAACAAATTAGGGTTATATTGAATGGCAAATTGAAATTATCTAATGTAAAGTTAACTCTAAATTATCTTGAAATATTTAAAAAAATTAAGACAATAAATTTACCAGCTACATTTACCCCCAAAAGGCAGAAACATAACTTTGTTTAGAACACAGAAAAGGGAAAGCGGTATGTATAAATGTAGGGCTCTACATGAAGTCTAATAACTTTTTGACAGTACGTGCAATATTGACTTGTCCTCGTTAAAAGAAATGTTTTAATTGGATTCATGTTTACAATTTCTTTCATAATAGTCTTATTAAATAATTGAAAAACTTTTTGGGGTTCTGAGTTAAAGTTATGGCCTCCTTACTCCAGCTCTTCTTGTGAGATTTGGCGATAACTAGGAAACATACGATATGTTCACAAATTTTTTAATCAATACTCCTCTTGAAGTTTATAACAGAACAAAATATACTGCGATTATACAAAACTGCGATTATATTTTTTTTCAGTGGGACCAAAACTCTCGTGGCTTTTAAAAATACTAAGTGTAAACACTGACGTTTAGACCCGCTACACACATTTGAATTCCTTTAAGAAATCTCGTTTCGAGATTTCTAAACAAAATTTTTACACATGTTGTTTTTTTTTGGATTCGAAGTTCAAAGCTCAGTGGATCAGTTGAGTCATTGGGTACCTATTTGAATATTACTGGGGCATCCAAAAATAACAAATAGTAATATTTGTTATATATAATCAAATACATTTTTATAATAAGTTAAAACATTAATAAAATATTGAAAGTTGTATTTTATTATCAATATTTAACAATGTTCGCTAAAATGTTAGCTATATTTTGTTATTTTAATCTCAAATGTCACAAGATATAGCCAAAACATGGTTAAATTGCAAACAAGTTTGCCATTCCGTCCGGAATTTTAAAACGTGTGTGGCGACTCATACAAAATCTATGAAAGAATTGCGTTCGAAATATTTTTATTCGTTACGCGACACCAAACGCATCTCGAAACAGAAAAATTTCGGATCGAGTGTGGCAGGTTCATTGAATTGTACGGTTTTGTTGCGTTCGAAATTGCGATTCGGAATCACGAAACGGAATCCCGTAAAAAAATCCGTTTATATGTGGCGGGACTTAAACAGAGAGTCAAGACAACCTTTAATCTAAAACTTGTACAATAAGATACGACAAAATATCAAAACAATTTTTTACATAAAAGTTTTATTATGTATGAAGTGTAAATATGTCTCATCATCATCATCATCATCATTTCAGCCATAGGACGTCCACTGCTGAACATAGGCCTCCCCCATTGACTTCCACTTCGACCGGATGGAAGCGGCCTGCATCCAACGAGACCCCGCGACCCTCATAAGGTCGTCTGTCCATCTCGTGGGTGGCCGTCCTATGCTTCGCTTGCCGGTACGTGGTCTCCACTCGAGAACTTTTCTGCCCCAACGGCCATCAGTTCTTCGCGCTATGTGCCCCGCCCACTGCCACTTCAGCTTGCTAACCCGGTTAGCTATGTCGGTGACTTTCGTTCGCCTGCGGATCTCCTCATTTCTGAATCGATCTCGCAGGGAAACCCCGAGCATAGCCCGCTCCATAATATGTCTAGGTAGAAGAAAGTTTCGACATTTTAAGTCTTATTTTATTTCAAAGATCACAAGTAGGGCTTTGCCACCTATTAATCTTTCTAAAATAATTGAAAGTTGTTATAAAAACCTTACTTAACAATAACAAATGATTATTGGAAACCACAATTGAGCGAAGGTTAAACATTCCTCCCACATTCACCATTAAAAAATAAATGGCAGATGCCGAACATAAAGTGTTTGCTTTTTTGGACCTACCCAGTTGGGATAATATTTATGACCCGTCACTGGCACCCTACTAAATTCCAGTCGTGCTAACTGAAGCCCAACGACCGACAATTCCACGCTAATACAAACCCTTCCGCCCTTACATACCTGTGCGGTCACGGGGGAGTTGTTTACATTGTTCTGGAAACGACTGTCGAAATTTAAATGTGATTTTATTTCTCTTTGTAGTTGTCTGTACGTAAATTGTGACAGGTTACGTGTTTCGTGGATTTTAATGTTGAATTTAATTTAATTTTATTCAGTATTTCGTTCAAGTTTATCTGATATTTTGTTGAAAATAACAAGTAAAAC
Source organism: Calephelis nemesis (assembly GCA_002245505.1). NCBI lineage: Eukaryota > Metazoa > Arthropoda > Insecta > Lepidoptera > Riodinidae > Calephelis > Calephelis nemesis. Next base: position 99,018 of record NJDD01003418.1, read on the forward strand.
GATCTACTCGTATTATTTAATAATATGATATTTGCAAACTACAATAAATAGCATCATATAATTGAAAACAATAAACAGAAATAATATTTATTAACTGAGTAGGCCGATCTGGTTCTGTCCCAAATACGAATAGTGAATTTTTCATCATATGAACTTTCTCCTAATAATAACCAACAAAACAAAAAAATAATAAGCAAAATTAGTCCATCCGTTGACGCGTGACACGAAGATCAATGGAGATGGTGTTTAATTTTTAGAAAAAAAGTTTTTTATTGGACAACTCAACAAAGGATATTCCAGAATGTATAATATTGCTACAGTACAATCAGCGATCTTCATCATGAATCGCGAACGGATGCGAGTTCCTTCAACGAACTGCTTTTTAAAAAATCAGTTCCCTCTTTTTATTTTTTACGTGCATTGACATAGCATTAGACATTTACGTTAAACAATTTTTCTGCTAACCAGCCGTCTCTTAATAATTTAATTTTTTTATATATTACAACGTGTAAAAACCACTTTGTGTTCCTACTTAATTAAGCCCATTGCGCAAACGCAAAATATTTAATTCACAAATAAGGCTAAGTTCATACTTAGCAAACTTTATTATCTACTAGCGTCTATCTGCGGTTTCGCATCCTTCTATAATGTAAATGATATACTAAACTATATTCCTGTAAAGCCTTCGCAAAGCCGGCAACATTATTTAGATAAAGCAGCTGAACATCCGAAGTATTCATCCGTGATGCGCAACGTCCCAGCCGCTGCCTTTTGCACCAGGCTTGAAAGAATCCTTCCGATAATAACAGTAAATGTGATTCTCTCTGAGATTTAAAAACCACGACCACTATTATACTAGACCTTCTCCGACGGTCTCATTGGCATTTAACGGCAAGAGGGGAGCCATAGAACCTTATTTCTATACATAACTCAAAAATATTTTCCGTCAAATCCATAAGTGTGGGTGTGAAATAGGTCTTCCAAAATGATGTTGAGGTCACTACCTTCATGTTTTCCAGAACTGAATAGTTTGCGCAAGAGACACTTTCATAGTGGCAAAACGTGTTTCGCCTCCTGGAACTTCTTCAATAAGAAAATGATAAAACTCAAAAACATATATGATATACATTACGATGTAAACTTTAATCAAAAATTGGTTTAAACGCGATCTACTATGTAGTTTTTTTTTAAATATGTACTGTAATACCAACACTTAAAATAGTTATACTTAACTTAAGACATGGCGCTGTCACAGTCTTAATACTAACAGTCGGCCGACTTATGTACTTGCACAGAGCAACGCTGGGGGGAACGCGGGGAAGCGAGCGGCAGGGTCGGCGAGCGCAAACTCCTTGCAGTTTGCGTTCTCTATCTAGAAGGATTTGCACTCGTTATTTGTTAAAAAAATATATTATAGTGCATTTTATTATAATGTAATACTTGCTGTCTTGTAAATTTATAACGGTTCACAGGATGTGTTCCGTTTTTATTCGTAAATAAGCCATCCGGCTTGCTGACGTTTCGTCCACAAAATTTTCATCCACAATGGATGAAACGACACCTTTTTAATTTATTATTTTTCCACTGTCGATTCGTGCACTATTTCATGATTAACTTCACATTTTTTTGTTTGCCATTTTAAAATAGAACTTTTAGATGAAATATTTAAAATGTTATTATTTGACAACCCTGACCCTTGACTGACTTGCCGTGAGTAGGTATATAAAATGTCGGCATGAATTCAAGAACAAAGGAGTTGAACTACTGGTAAGTAGAATTCTTAATACTGTGGCGCTGTGTAGTCTAAGATCGCTCAGAAGTGACATAAACTGCAACGACTGAATAAAGTATATGAAAAGAATGAATTGAAAGATCATATACATTGTGATGTTTGCTGGTACGGAACCTTTGACGGGCGAGTACGACTCGCTCTGAACCGTTTTTATACTTCTTCCGGAAAACAGCGCTTGTTGCGGGCATTGGTGATTGTAGGGTCAACCCAATTGAATAAAGAATTTTCAGGCTGACAACCCTGCAAGGTTTTGGAAACCCAACGTAAAGCAACACAATAGATACTAAAAAAGTCAGTTGAATTTGGAGTAAAACAACTATAATAGAATATTGCTACTACTATATTAGAATATGTTTTAAATATAAACCTACATTAATACATTGCCTATCAACAGTGAGAACTGCTTTAAAATCCGTTGCGTAATTTTTAAGATCTAAGCATACATAGCGTCAGACAGCGGAAAGCTTTTTTTTTATACTATGTAGTGATTAGCAAAAAAACAACGAAATGTGTTGCCAAATAAAAACTTGAAACTAGAACCCCTTGTGTGATATTATAGTTTGTTTACCGAAATTCGGTTACCTACTGGTTTTGTTTGGTCACTGTGTCATATTGTCATGATGTTAGCCCGACGGATGCCAAAATTGCTCTACTCTATTGAATTCGTCAATGTTTTCTCTATATGTATGCTTATTTGAATTTTATACAGTTTTTGTTTTAACTATTCAAATGTTTCGATAGTTACAGTGGAGAATCAAACGTGGGAAGTAGCAGGTTTCAACTTGTAGTACGCAAAACATATTCCTAAGGATAGCTCTAGGGCGTACAATATCAACTAATTATGTATCTACGTGTGGTATTTGTTGGTTCTCGTACTATTACGGTATTTGGAATGGGCTGATGGAATTAGGCTTTGAACTCATCGAAATGTATCCTAAGTATTATCAACTAGCTGTTTACACGATATTTGGTTAGCTCAGAATAGTTATATGATTTCACATAAACTTTCATGTAGGCAGAGGCACAACCAGGGCATCCACGACTAGCCGAAGACACTAAGTCCCACAATGTGATAGGTGGCAAACCGGGTCAACCGGGCACATTTCCAATCCCGAGCAACGTTTTTTTTAAATTAGAAAATTGGAAAAACCCAATTTTCTTCTTGTTGCTCGACCGGGGATTCGAACCCGGGACCTCAAGTAGTCAAGTCCAACAACTGAACCGCTAGAACACAGAGGCGATTAGGAGTAGTAGGATTAGGAGTAAGAGTTATACCTAGTCCTTTTATAGTAAATTTTTGAAAAAAGTAGTATGTATTTAAAGTCGCCTCTTTAACAATATGCATATCAAATTTAATCAAAATCAGTAGGGCGTTTGAGCCACGAAAGCTTAAGAGATAGTCAAACTTTAGTATCAAAATATTGTTGTTGTATGTAAAGCTAATAAGCTGTTTACCCACGATATCGTTAGCTTAGAAAAGTTGTGATTTTCAACGAAAGTGATTTTGTATGTTTGTCCTTCTATAACCTTTCAACTATTGTTCAATATTTGAGTGTAAAGATAACAACGAATGTTTCCCGAGAGAGATATGAATACCTTAATACGTGGACGTAACCGCATAGCAACATCTATATAAAAAGAAAAATAATAAATATTACAATGTAGTTTCAGATTCAATACAAACGGACACTGAATGATTTGAATCATTTATTACGATCCTCAGCTGACAGTTATTTATTGCATTACCTTACTAGATATGTTAAATGCTGAATAAGAAAATCTTTACTCTAAAAAAGAAAGATCTCGCAAGAGATTGCCCTGCCACGTAATTAATCAAAGTCTACTTAGCTTCCCTTCGTAAGCAGAATATATTAATTAAATAAACTTCGCGATAATTTGATCGGGTCTCCTACCAATTAACTTGTCCTTATATTAAATTTGTTGCTTTGTTCGACGTTCATCTTTGTCTTTAAATAAAATACGAGTATGAGTAAATACTTTATAAATTACTTTTGTTCAAAGAATCAATGCAGAACACGGAAAATACTTGGTAAATCTTATACCTTTAAACGAGCAATTCTTGTATATATATATAAAATTGGAATCTCGGAATCGGCTCCAAAGATTTTCATGAAATTTAGTATATAGGGGGTTTCGGGGCAATAAATCGATCTAGCTAGGAATCATTTTTAGAAAATGTCATATTCGTGTTTTATCGTTGTTGTTAAGTAACGAAGTCCGTTGTTAAGTAACGAAGTCAATGATTGTTTGCTTTGAGGTTAGACTTTTTAAATTTTCGTACTTAAATATAATTTCCAAAAAACACAATTTATAAAAAAACAAAAAAAAAATACCGAGCCAAGCTCGGTCATCCAGTTACTATTTTTTATTACATCAAAAGTGGCCAAGTGCGAGTCAGACTTAGGAAGGGTTCTGTACTAGCAAGCATAGTTAAGGCACATTTTGAGAGTAGCAAGTGTTATTTTACTGGATGATCTGAAATAACAAGTTAAGGCCCCATACTCAGTCAGTCAGAAGAGCCAATCGCCGCACTCCCCCGTTCCATGATTACTATGAAATATTGCGCTCTAAAGTAAACGTCTTAAGGGATAAATCACTATTTTTGACACTATAAAAGTAATTTGAAAAAAAAGTATAAAACTGAAACACTTATCTTTTAGGTATACTACTTATCTATGTTTATGTTAAATCTTGTGTCGATATTTTCATAATTGAAGTAGACAGTTGGGTTTTGCTTTCAAAAAAAGCTTTTGATTTTTTTCTATCGAACAAAGTGAAATTAATCGTGTTTTGAAAACACTGGTCTTATAAAGTATACTCATGTTAATCTTGTGTATCTTTGTCACCAAGATCCATGATTACTTTGTATGAAAAAAACATTATACTGATGACGTATTTTAGAATACATGAACCCTTAAACCCGGGATTGGATAAGAATTTGATGCCCGGTTGGTGATAGCTTTTCCATCATAATACACCTATTTCGGCACCGCGCATTTACGTTGTGATTCACGTACTTTCAATTAATCCTGAATGATCTGGTTGAACGTCTGCCTACATCTTCGTTGATACAAGAGTGAAGGTACAAGTGCTTTTATTTAAAACTGTTAACTACATCTCGTACCAATCAGTTTTCGTTTAAATTGTCGTTGTGTGTTATATTTTTCAGATTTTTCACATTCTTGTGGAATCACTATGGAATGGAATGAAATTGCCACCAACTCTGGAATCTGATGGGTTCCAGGAAAACCCAGGAAAAATATAATTTTCTTGTACAACAAACATGTCGGCTTTTTTAGTTTTGGTGTGATAAAATTAATGATTTTATTTTAAAATCGTAAAGCGGTTTAAACTTACATTACATTACTTAATATAATACTAACTACCAAGTGTCAACTGTGTAATAGTTTGGGTTTTTATTGACAATGCCAATTTTATTGGTATATGGAGATAGACGGACCTGACTTCAGGGCCTGACATACAACCAAAATTTGATAGTTTAAAAATTTTATTTCGATTTTTCAAAACAGAATTACTATTTGATTCATTTTGTAGCGGACCTAAGCAGGGTCGTCTAAGATTAGGTTGTTGCCCTTGGGCACATAAAACTTGGGGCCCTTTTGGAATATAAAGAAATCAAACTTTACGTTTCTTTTCACTGTGATGTTTTGGGTAATCAATCACATTATTTTATTGCAGTATGTCATTAATAATATTAGTAAGTCGCGGTTTTTCATGATAACAATAATAATTTCTTTCATGTTTTCTGTTGAGCAAAATCCTATTACATTAAATCCTCAAACTTAATTTTCTTTCTTTCTTCTTTGACAAGTTACTTAGTTGTTCTTAAGCTGCGAAATAGAATGCTCTGCAATGAAAAACGCAATGCACCCAACCAAAATATTTTAAGGTTAAAAGTGAGTGAAATGGTCGTTCCTTCGGAGCCCTCTGCATAGGTATAGAGGTGCTGTCCACTGGTCCCGTGTGCCCTTATGGTAAAGACGGTATTGCACCTAAATCTCCCGTTGTTGGCCATTTGGCTACGGAATTCTAACGACATATTGCTGTCTATATACTCTATATAACTCAAAAATAAATGTTGATGTTAGAATTTTCGAAGAAAAATACAGGTTGGAAATGTAAGAAAAGTATAAACGGACAGTAAAACAGGAACAACTTCAGATACAAATTGTTATTGGTAGTTAATATCGGATTAAAGTAAATATAATTTACTTTTCGAATAATCAAGTAATTATTGTGTAGTGTTTATTTTGTGGAATTAATGTTGTATTGTAATTAAGCATTACAATGTATTATATTACTTACAATGTACCTAATAGTAAAAGCAAATCGTAGGTACTTAATGTAGCAGGAAAGTATAGTTACTTACAGGCTAAACTATATTCTCGTATTTTATGAACTTATCCTGCATTTTATGAGCCGCTGGTTAATGTCGGCGTATGTCCTGTTCTCAATGTGTTGAGCGTTAGTATTCTTATTAGCTAATTACTTACCTCCCTATATCTTACCCAGCTGTGACAAAAATTTATTACGTTTTCAATCATTTTTCCTTTTTTAATAATTCTTTCAATTGACAAAATTGTAGAATTTTTCAATTCAACATACTTTTAATATCAGATAAATATAGCTGATGGTATAAACTAAGCTTAATGGTATGCAAACAGGAGATGAACTATCAACTGAATTTGATGTGTGAGATATTTTATAGAGTACAAAAATATTTTTTTTAACACCCGACGCAAAACAAGGGGTGTTTGATACACATTCGTTTCGCCTTAGCTAGATTTATTTATATTTCCTGATGGGCAGAGATGACGATGACTTTACGACAAGGACCTGATGATTTTAAAGTAAGATGGCTGATAGATCATAGTTTCAAAGTTATGGTTATATGTATGTTTTGTACTTTTAAAGCACATCATGGAATAGAGGTTTTATAAGTTTGATTTGTTTGTGTTTGTGTGTTTGTCTGTGGCTTCATAGCTACCAAAAAAATGTAATGCGTTGTTTCAATCTCCGACGCAAAGTGAGGGGTCTTATTAGCCCCTGACGAAAAAGATATGTACCTACGGAGGTATGCCTGTAGTAATAACTTTTAAAAGCTTGACCGATTTCGTTGCGATAGTTTTGTTTGAAAGCTGACGTAGTTGAGATGATTCTTGACTAAGTTGCATATAGGTTTTGTAGGGGTTCCGTGGTTTTTTTTTATTTCAAGATTTTTATTAGTAGGTAAAATAGGCCTCAAAACTGGTGCCATGTAAATTCGGAATAAAAATTCTAAAATCCAACGCTAACTATCCTTCTCACGTGACGTATTTCGTAATTTAATAGTTACGTGTACATATACATATTTACACATAACCTTATTGTTTGTGAGATATCTTAAGGTAGGACCATTATAAATTTGCTTATGAATCGCCTAACAGTTTGTAATACACAGGATCGGATATAACGCAAAGAAAACTTACCTCTTACATTTGTTAGTGTTTCACCAAATGTCGAGTGTAACAAATCTAGTTTATTTTACAAATTTATTGATAATTTTAAGTTTTGTTAGTGAAAAAACACAATACATAGTTATATACATTTTATGCATCGGTATGTGACAATCTCGTAGTGGAATGTCTCAATGAGAAAATTGACGAATAGGTACAAATTCAGTATCTAGCAACCATATTCTATACACAAGAATATAACGAGGGTGATTCACGAGCTCGTCGCAAGATATTGGTCCAGACGTATGTTCAGTATTTTTTTATGATATTGGAAGGCAAACAAGCAAGAAATCCATCTCCTTATGGAAAAAAATCGCACCGCCTAGAGAAACCAAATTTGGTAATGGTGCGTTGCCAACCTGAGGCCGGAATGTTAGTCCTCAAGCAAAAGTAAGTTTACCGGCTGCCTTATTCACCAAACCGGAACACGTCATGAAGTTATGACGCTAGGAATAGGTAAGGCGGTGGTAACCATCCGGGTGAGTCGCTGCGAAACTCTACCACCTAGTAAGATGTCACGGTGTTAGTGACGGTAAGCCTATGCTTGCCTTTTACGAGCTGTCTGGCAGGAAGGCAGATGGTCCATTGTGCAAAGGAGCCCGGACCAACACGGGGAGACTCTTGTGTCGAGTTGGTGAATCTCCCACCACGCCATACAATAACAAAACGCAATTATTATGGTACATGATACATGACACATATGGAAATTATTATGGTACATGATACATGATACATGACACATGATATGGTACATGACACATACATACATGTATCACTATACCATTTTAGTTTTAGAAGCTGTCCCAAACAAAGACATATTTTATAGAGTAGCGTTATTTTTTCATTTAACGACATTTGTAATTTTAAATAATACTAGCTGACCCAGCATACTTTGTATCGCTTGACATTTATGCTTCGACAGTAGCGCAGTCTGTCGGATCCAATGTGAAACATTCCAAAATCAACAACGACTTATTATTAAAAAATTAAGTAAAAAAACATTTTCCAGGAGACCAAATTGTGAATCTAAACCATTCTCAAATTCCCTTGAACACGCACAAAAACTTTCATCAACATCGGTCCAGTCGTCTAGAAGGAGTTCAGTGACATACACACTCACAGAAGAATTATATATATATATTAAATAATATAATACTTTTATTCGATAAATTAAATGAATTTTGCATAAAGAAATGTCTTGTTAAATTTCAATTTAATCGCACAAATATTAGCTAGTAGTTTTACTTTTTTTCATAAAAGATACTCGCGTTTGTACGCCCTTCGGCATCCGATGCTACAGGTGCTGACGGGTGGCATTCTTGCTTTAGCGAACGATGTCATAATGTATCCGGGCGACAACATTGATTGCAAACTAATAATGTTGGTGGTTGGGGTGAAATAGGAAGTTAAATAATTTTTTAGTTCACTGATTTGTTAGTTCGCTTCTGTGGTCTAGTTGTTCAACTGTTGGATTGGACTGCATGAGGTTCGAATCCCGGGCCAGGCAACAAAAAGAAAATTGGGTTTTTCCAAATTTCTAATAAAAAAAAACGTTGCTAGGGACTGGATATGTGCCCGGTTGGCGATAGGATTGCCACTTATCACATTGTGGGACTTACATAGTCGTGGGTGCCTGGTTGTGCCTCTGCCTACCTCTTCGGGGATATGGGCTGAATATACTTTTATGATTTTTCATTATTTATCGACTTTGTTTTTTAGCGGTCCGACTTCTGCACATGACTTTATAAGTTCCCAGGTTTGAAACCCGGTTCGGGAAATAATAAAACAAGTGTTTTTTTCAGTTTCAGCTATTCCCGGGATTAGATATGTGTCCGGTTGGCGATGGGTTTGCCACCTGCACTACATTATGGAACTTAGTGACTTTGGCTTGTCGTGGGTGCCCTCATTGTACCTATCTTTTCGGGGATACGAGCGTGAATATATTTTACTTTTTTTTTCTAATATATATATTACTTTATTTTATCGCCTTTGTGGTCTACCGGTTCAGTTGTTGGACTTGACTGCATGAGGTCCCGGGTTCGAATCCCGGGTCGGGCAACAAAAAGAAAATTGGGTTTTCCCAATTTTCTAATGAAAAAAAATTTTGCTAGGGATTGGAAATGTGCCCGGTTGGCGATAGGCTTGCCACCTATCACATTGTGGGACTTAGTATCTTCGGCTAGTCGTGGGTGCCCTGGTTGTGCCTCTACCTACTCCTTCGGGGATATGGGCGCGAAGATACTACTAAGATACTTTCTAAGAAACGAATTGCTAAGCAACCAGACAATAGTAATTTTATTAAGGCTGAAGTGTCAATGCACTTGGTTCTGAAACAGGTAAAATTAAAGTAATCCTATGAATTTTGGTTCGGCGTGTATTTTGATTCAAAGGTTAATAAATTAAAAAAAACACCAATAGGTTTTCCGTAAAATTTTAGTAGCTTTTTTGTTTCATGGAAACAGTGTAAGAAATCACTTTGTTTACTGTTTGACAGTTACCCCTTACTAGTAAACTTACGCGCCCGTTGACCTGGCGTGTAACTTCACTTTTGCTAACAAAAATGAAGTTACACACCAGATCAACGGGTGCGAAATTTTTATTAGTAAGGAGGTTTTAGTGTAATTTTTCTTTAATATTGGAAGGCAAACAAGCAGTTGGATTTCCTGATGGTAAAAAATTCACGCCGCCTAGATACACCAAAGGTTGTATTGGTGATATGCCAACCTGAGGCCGGGATGTTAGGCCTCGAGCAAAAGTAAGTTTACCGGCTACCTTACCCTCCGGACCGGAACACGTCATGACGTTATGGCGGCAGGAATAGGTAA
>NJDD01003418.1:110086-125581 GCA_002245505.1 Calephelis nemesis
GGTTTGCCACCTGCACTACATTATGGAACTTAGTGCCTTTGGCTTGTCGTGGGTGCCCTCATTGTACCTATCTTTTCGGGGATACGAGCGTGAACATATTTTACTTTATTTTATAATATATATTTTACTTTATTTTATCGCCTCTGTGGTTTAGCGGTTCAGTTGTTGGACTTGACTGCATGAGGTCCCGGGTTCGAATCCCGGGTCGGGTAACAAAAAGAAAATTGGGTTTTCCCAATTTTCTAATGAAAAAATTTTTTGCTAGGGATTGGAAATGTGCCCGGTTGGCGATAGGTTTGCCAGCTATTACATTGTGGGACTTAGTATCTTCGGCTAGTCGTGGGTGCCCTGGTTGTGCCTCTGCCTACTCCTTCGGAGATATGGGCGTGAAGATACTACTAAGATACTTTCTAAGAAACGAATTGCTAAGCAACCAGACAATATTAATTTTATTAAGGCTGAAGGATCGCTGCACTTGGTTCAGAAACATGTAAAATTAAAGTAATCCTATGAATTTTGGTTCGACGTGTATTTTGATTCAAAGGTTAATAAATTTAAAAAAAAAACACCAATTAGTTTTCCGTAAATTTTAGTAGCTTTTTTGTTTTCATGGAAACGGTGTAAGAAATCACTTTGTTTACTGTTTGACACTTACCCCTTACTAGTTACACGCCAGATCAACGGGTGCGTAATTTTTATTAGTAAGGAGGTTTTAGTGTAATTTTTTATGATATTGGAAGGCAAACAAGCAGTTGGATTTCCTGATGGTAAGAAATTCACACCACCTAGAGACACCAAAGGTTGTATTGGTGTTATGCCAACCCGAGGCCGGGATATTAGGCCTCGAGCAAAAGTAAGTTTACCGGCAACCTTACCCTCCGAACCGGAACACGTCATGACGTTATGGCGGCAGGAATAGGTAAGGCGGTGGTACCAATCCGTTTGAATTGCAATAATAATCAATGCTATTCAATGCAAGACACTTTTGGACTTTCATAAATAATACTTGTACCGTTGTACGTTTATTTTCCTAGCAACTTCATTGTGTATTTTCATATTTTTACATGAAGAAACTTTTGTACTGTTTTACGTATCACTTATAATTTATTATTTTATTAGCTGCGCCCCGCGGTTTCACCCGCGTAAGTCCCAATCCTGCGGGAACTCCGGGATAAAAAGTAGCCTATATGTTATTCTGGGTCTTCAGCTACCTACATACCAAATTTCATCGTAATCGGCTTTGTAGTTTTTGCGTGAAAGAGTAACAAACATCCATACATCCATACATACAAACTTTCGCATTTATAATATTGATAGGATAAATAGCCTACTATTTTATAAATTATAAGTGATACGTAAAACAGTACAAGTGTTCCTTCATTTAAAAATATTAATATTTGGAAATTTTACCAAGCGCCGACGAAACGAAACGAAAATATCGAATATCATGTATTTTATTGAGTAAAGTCCGTAAGCTACCAACATAATACACAGTTTTCACTTTATAATGTTAATTGAATTTTTTTATCTCAGCAAATTCTCCGTTGAATGCCCATTATTAGAGGGTTTTACATCCTACTGGCAATTAAGACTTGGCATTTAATTTATTTTCCGACAGGAACGAAATTGAAAAGACCTGGGAATTACTTTTAAAAGAGCAACAATTTGTATTATTTACTTTAATGTTTTAACGGAAAATGTGAGATAAGACTGTTAATTCGCAAAAAAAATACTTATTAATAGTCTCAGACTTGTAGAATGTGTCCACATAAGCTTCTTATGTGTTATAGGTAGCGTTTCTAAGGAATTAAGAAATTAAAAATAACAACGTAAAAAATGATATTGGAAGGCAAACAAGCAGTCGGATTTCCTGATGATAAGAAATTCACGTTGCCTAAAAACACCAAGGTGGTAATGGTGCGTTGCCAACCTGAGGCCCTGATGTTATTCCTCAAGCAAAAGTAAGTTTACCGTTTACCTTACCCTCCAAACCGGAACACGTCATGACGCTATGGCGGAAGAAAAAGGTAAGGCGGTGGTACCAATCCGGGTGAGTCGCTGCGAAACTCTACCACATAGTCAGATGTCACGGTGATAGTGGCTGTAAGCCTATGCTCGCCTTTTGCGAGCTGCCTGGCAGGAAGGCAGATGGTCTATTCTGCAACGAAGCCCGGACCAATACGGGGAAAATAGTTTATAGTTTATAGTTTTTGTTTTCATACTTTTATAGGTCACAAACTGGTTGAAGTTTGTCATGTCAAACGTGTAAATACTAATAGCGTAATAATTTATTTTTATGCCTATTTGAGCCAACTTCTAGAGTCGTACAAATATTAAATTGCGCCGCTAAAATTTCATTATGAAATTTTCTAAAAGCTAAACGGCCATTGAAAAGTTTACGTTTGTGTTATGTCCTTTTGTGGAGTTTCTTTTGTTTCCATTATTGCCAAACTTTTCTGTATAGTGTTACGGCAAGTTCTTTTACAAGTTTCACAAAGTTTGTTGGGAATTCGGCAAATATATTCTAATAATTTAAAAAACCCAAAATTTATTTAGATTATCCAGTTTTTAGCGAAATCAAATCAACAAAAGAAAATTGAAAATATGTATTTTCTATTTTATAATAAAAAAATGTTACTCGGGATTGAACATGTGACCGGTTGATGATATGCTTGCCACTTAATAAATCCCACACTTAGTGTCTTCGGCTGGCCGTGGGTGCTTCGTAGCCTCTTCAAGGATATGGGCTTGAACATAATTTTATCTTATGACTGATTAGGATTACGTTACTTACTGCTTACTTATTAAATTTTCTACAAAGGTTTTCCTGCCCTTCAATGACAGGTTTTGCAGTTCTGTAATTAGTGGCGCTATCGCATTTAAAGTCCCTTTACAAATTCAAATGTTCATAATTAAGGGTTCATTAGTTAATTAATCTAACTCAAAGTTACACGAATCGAACAATGTTGATGAAATGATAACATTAATCAAATTACTTTTATTATTAATACTATTTTTATACTTTAATTATTCATTTAAAGATAACTTCTCCTTTTGAAAAGGTAACTTTGCTGTATTTGAAAAAAATCCTTTATACTTATTTTTTGTGTGCGTGTCTGAGCTCCATGCACAATACTTTTGCCTGTGTTGGTACCGGTCCTATGTATGGAATACTCATGGTCTAGTGCATGCTACAGCTTATCGGTGTAGGGATATACCGCCACATCTATTCCTGCCACCACAATCACAATGTCATATTTGGAGGGTATGGTAGCCGATAAACTTACACGATTCTTTAAACCTAACACCCTGGCCACAGTGCAGGCAAGCAGCGAGAACATCCACCATTGTCTCCTACCTTTAGTAGAGCCGTGTGCTAGTTCGTTGAATAATCACATAAGAAAAATATATACATCATCCAAAGAATTTTTTTCACTAATCATTTTACTCGGAAAAAGCCAAGAGAAATTAGGTTAATCTTCTGAAGACACTTGCAACGTTAACTTTTCACCACACGCTTAAGTGGATAGTGCAGCAAGCATCTGTCTGCAGCAGGAGTATTTAGTTATGGCCCAATATTTTAGGTAAAGGCCTATCTATTTGAAATGAGTAAAATTCTTGCAATGTAGATACAGTTTTGATTTAGATTTTGATGCAGTCGATCAAACTAGGTGGTAGCTTGTCGCCAAAGTTTGCTACCATCAATCTGTTTTTTAGTTTCTTTTATTTCAGTATTTGCTACTTTCATCTTTGAGCCTGGAAAGCAAAATTGCTGGTTAAATTACTCGGTAGTCTCAGGTTGACAGTTCATCATTAACATTAGCGGTGTCAGGAACTTTTTTTTCTTTCTCACATTATAATAAACTGCAGTCTTAGTGAATCTACGACAAAAAAACTGTTTTAACAATTGCCCTGAGAATATTGTTGACAACGCTGTCTCAAGCTATTCATATGTATCGTCACTTTTCAAGACAAGTGTTTAATTTTTCTGATTTTTTATAACTTACTATAATTGAATAAAAATATGATAAATTGGAATAGCTAACTGCGTAGATCTTGTATCATATACAAATGTGTATTTAAATAATATATAAAAATAAAATTATGAGATAAATTAATAAAAAAAAAAGGATCTTCACGCCCATATCCCCGAAGAGGTAGGCAGAGGTACAACCAGGGCACACACGACTAGCCGAAGACACAAAGTCCCATAATGTGATAGGTGGCAAGCCTATCGCCAACCGGGTACAAATCATTTACAACATTTTTTATGAGAAAATTGGAAAACCCAAATTTTCTATTTGTTGCCCGACCCGGGATTAGAACCCGGGACCTCATGCAGTCAAGTCCAACACCTGAACCTTTAGACCACAGAGGCGATAAATTATTAATTATTACAATTCAGTTGGTTTCAGTTATGTTAGTTTTTGTGGGGAGCGATGGCATGAGAGTATGAGTATCATTTATATTATTTTTTATTTATTTATATATTAGTACCATTTATAGTTGTAGATGGTGATTGTCTCTTAACATTAATTTGAATGCCCTTTCATTTTTACATTTGAACCTGTCACATGCTGTGTTAGGAAACTTTCAAATCAAAATGAAGTGTTTTTTACAATTTAATACCGAAACGCTAAGCATAATGTATTTTTTTTGACAAGTTTTAATGGAATTTAAGACTATATTAAATAAGTATTTAAAGATTCCTATTTTTTATTCAATTCTCAATTTAAATATAAAATTTTCCTCTTTTCGCAGTGACATTGCGAAGACAATTATAGTGCGATAACGATAGTAATATGTTACTTTAAAAATCGATGTTCGAAAATGTTAGAGCTATACAATCCACTTAACTAAGTTACCTTGCTGTTGGAGACATAGTTACGAGTCTCAGGAAAAAATATTACCCTGATTATGGTCTTTTATATTCTTTCTATTAATTTCTTTTATCATGTTCATTTTTCAATTTACCCTACCTCGCGGAAACGTGGTCCTTTTTACCTTTAATGTTTTAATACCCTAAGAAAAAGATGTGAAATATTATTACTTGAATGATCGGAATAATTTAAAGATAGAAAAAGAATAACTAGGACCAGTTGTAATATAATTAGATTTTTGTAATTATTTCGCATTGTTTACTATTTTTTGAGTATTATATACATTTTCACATGTTTTGTACACACCAACGATATTACAACGATATTAATTCAATATGTCGGCAAAAATAAGCCGATCGGGAGCTTTCCTGGAAAACGCCTCCAAAGTCTTTTGAGTTTTAACAAAACAATGTGTGGTGTGATTTTTCCTCTTCAATAGATATCAAAAAAAGTAAGCGGTGGTATATGTCTATCTTTAAAGAATAACCCACAATAACCGTTTTTTGCGTTTACCTAAAACAGTGAAATGTAGGGTTACTTTAGAACATATTTTTAACAACACAGTATTAGCCCTTAATCAAATAAATCTGTTAGATACGTTATGCGTGTTTATAGTATTTTATAGTTTTTATACACACTCAGATTAAAAAAAACAGTAACCTATATTTACTAATGCTTATGTTTCAAAGTAGTAGTCCATATTTTGTTATGGATAAATAGTTCGGAATGTAACGAAATGAATGTTTAACAATTTGACATAATAAACAGACGTCTTTTTGTTGTATGAATTTGGTAATTAAAACTGCGAAATTATTTTTGAATATAGCTCGTATGACAGAAAGACAATATTACTAGTAAGTGACTAGTTTGCACTTATAATTTTTGGAATTGGTTAGCGAATATTATCCACGTTTAAGAGTCTCCGAAACCGCCGTGTTTGTATGAAAAGGGTAATTAATGTGAAGGAAACTAGGCAGGTCTGCTAGAAACGTATCATTTGACACTCAAAACTCTCTGCATACTGCGTTAGGGACTCCGCTTGAAGATAAGTAAGTAAAATCATATTACGCATTTGCCTTTGTTGTACTACGGGGATATTGTATATACGGGGATACTTTACTGAACCTAATGTGGATAACTTATTAACATCATTTTTAAAAACTTACAAAAATTTTAAAACTCATTAAAATGTTTGATGGTAGCCCAGTAGTTGTAGACTGGAATAATATACATAAGGAAATTTAGATGGGATAAGACGTTTCTACCATAAGTCGAACGGAGCGACCTAACCAGATGTCAAGACTCTAAGCGCTGTTCAGTTAAATCTAAATATATAAAAATCAATTGCTGTTCGTTAGTCTCGCTAAAACTCGAGAAGGGCTGAACCGATTTCGCTAATTTTGGCTTTGAATTATTTGTTCAAGTCAAGGTTTAAAAGATAAGAAAAAGGAAAAAACTTGTGAGAAAAATAAGAATTTACTTTTTCCCATAGAAACTGAACGGGTGGAACGAAGTTCGCCGGGACAGCTAGTTAGTAATAAAGACAAAACAGACAGAGCTTCATAAAATAAACTGCAATAGGCACCATACATATGCGTTGCCCACCTAAGGCATTAAGTTTGCATAAGTGTGATTATCGTACCCACTTAATGGTCGTGCACGTATCGCACCTTCCATAACGTAAGTGCTTGTACTTAGGAATAAGTAACGAATTTACAAAATCAGAATAGTCGTTAGGTGTACGAGTAAACAGATATCGGATAAATTTTAAGCATATTTAATTTATTCTTACTTTCATACAATTTGCAGTCGCCTCTGTGGTCTTGCAGTCCAGATCTTGGACTAGACTTCACGAGGTCCCGGGTTCGATTCCCGGGTCGGGCAAGAAAAACAAAAATAGGCTCGGGATTCGATGTGTGCCCGGTTGGCGATAGGCTTGCCACCTATCACATTGTAGGACTTAGTGTCTCCGATTAGTCGTTGGTGCCTTGGTTGTGCCTCTGCCTTACTCTTCGGGGATAAGGGCGTGAAGATAAGTACTTTTTTTAAATACAATAATTCATTACGTATCCAAAATATCGCTCCGTAGCCCTGCTAGATTTTATGTGCATGATTTCAATGGTAAAACAATGGCGAAGATACTAGATCGCTAGCTTTTTTTATTTTATTGGAAGGCAAACAAGCAGATGGATTTCATGATCGTAAAAAATTCACGCCACCTAGGCATCAAAGGTAGTAATGGTGCGCTGCCAACCTGAGGCCGGGATGTTAGGCCTCGAGCAAAAATAAGTTTACCGGCTACCTTCCCTCCGAACCGGAATCACGTCGTGACGTTATGGCGGCAGGAATAGGTAAAGCGGTGGTACCAATCCGGGTGAGTCGCTGCGAAACTCTACCACCTAGTCAGATATCACGGTGTTAGTGACGGTAAGCCTATGCTCGCCTTTTACGAGCTGCCTGGCAGGAAGGCAGATGGTCTAATCTGCAAAGGAGCCCGGACCAACACGGGGATTCTAATAAATGTTCGTCTATTAAGCTATTAAGTTGTTAGTTAATTAGACAAACAAAACAGTTACAGATTTGAATACGCCATTGAAGTGACAAATTGCCCCAATACGTGTGTATTAATGGTTCCCGGGAAATTGAATAAAATTTTATAGAGAATAATGGCTCAAAAACCTCGTTTATCATGTCACTGCGGTAATATCAAGTAGATTTTCAACATTTTCATTCCATCTTATTAAAATTCAATGGGTTGTTGCCATGAGATTGAAATATAATCTTTGAATTTAAGTTTGAGTTATACTCTGAACCAAATTGTAATGTAAGTAGATATTTTTTTATGTTATAGGAAGGCAAAAAAGCAGATGGATTTCCTGATGGTAAGAAATTCACGCCGCCTAGAGACACCAAAGATGGTAAAGGTGCGTTGCCAACCTGAGGTCAGGATGTTAGGCCTCCAGCAAAAGTAAGTTTACCGGCTACCTTACCCTCCGAACCGGAACACGTCATGACGTTATGGCGGCAGGAATAGGTAAGGCGGTGGTACCAAACCGGGCGAGTTGCTGCGAACTCTATATTTTTCTTGAAAATATTTTACACTTGATTTTGTCGGGACTACGCCCGCGTTTTAAGTTATTTAGCATGCCCGAGTAAGATACTGTACAGCATCTATCACCAGCGGTCATGTTAGTAAGAACTTATTTAAGAATTTTCATGTCTATATCCCCGAAGAGGTAGGCAGAGACACAACCAGAGCACCCAGGACTAGCCGAAGACACTAAGTCCTACAATGTGATAGGTGGCAAACCTATCGTCAACCGGGCACATATCCGATTCCGGACAACGTTAATTTTATTAGAAAATTGAAAAAAAAACAATTTTCTAATTTTTTTCTTGCCCGACTCGGGGATCGAACCCGGGACCTCAAGAAGTCAACTCAATTCAACTTACTTAATCCATGATTACCTCTTACGAGTTGCCAGTGAAGAAAGTAATAGTAATTATATTCACTCAAATCAGGGTATCAGGAATAAAGAGGAAAGCAAAGTTATTTCAATAACTGGATGCACTGTTATTGGATTTACGAAGGTAGTAAGCGTTATTCAAATTTTAAAAGTGACGAAGACCATTTCAATGAGAGGACAGCAAAAGTCTTTAACAAAGTTAGCAACTTCAATACTTCAAGCAAAATTGCGCTGATCAGCGGATAGCAAGATTGATTAGGAAAATTGATTAGCGGTCCAGGTGTTGGACTTGACTTCATAAGGTCCCGCGTTCAATTCCCGGGTCGGGCAAAAGAAAGAAAATGTGGTTTTTCCAATTTACTAATAAAAAAATGTTGCTTGGGCTTGGATATGTGCCCGGTTGGCGATAGGCTTGCCACCTATCACATTGTGGGACTTAGTATCTACGTCTACTCGTGGATGCCCTGGTTGTGCCTCTGCCTACGTACTCGGGGATATAGGAATATACTTAATTAAGAAACATTACAATTTTTTTAACATTACAAACCACATTAAAAGTAAATGCTCAGTTTTTAGTACAATACAAATAAATGATGAAATAAAACACAATATAAAATTTAATCCAAAGCTACTCTGTTACAAAAGTTTCAAGTTTCTCTTAAATACAATCCAAGTTTTAAATTTTTATTGTGAAAGTTAGTCTGTATTACACGAAAATGTACTTACTACTTCGCGAAATGGTTTCAGTAGTTGCATAATTCTTATTGGCGCCTATAAGAGAGTGTAAATACGGGCGCTACGAAGTTAGAAAAACTTTGCGGTGATTTGTTTCGTGAGATTTCTGTATTTTTTTCATTTCTACTGAAATTGTAAAAGTTTTTGCTGCATTGAAAATTCTACAGTAAAATATATGAACAATTAAGCTAAATTATCTATTAGTACTATCTATTTAAGAATTTGTTATTAACTAGCTGCTCCGGCGAACTTCATTCTACTCGTTCAGTTTGTATGGAAAAAAATAAAGAGTTGTTTTTCCTAGTTTTATTAAAGTCGAACGGGATAAAAAGTACTTCATGTCCGTCTCCTGGTCCTTAGTTACCTATCCAATTTTTAGTCAAATTAATTAAGTCGAGTTAATTGATCCGATTAAGAGTTTTAAGTAGTATATCTTACACGACTTTCTTTTGTAAATATTATAGATTAAATGTGATAACTTTTTCATTCATCTATACTTATAAATTATAACATATTATAGTGTCAAAGATTTTCTTGTAAAAAAGAATTTATAGTAAAACAGCTAATAATTATTAACCAAATATAATGAAAGGTATGGTGGCCGAGGAGTTTGTTTCGCCGTTTCTTCTCCTGTCTGGCTATGTTTGGAAACGGTGGTAGTTTACGGTAGACAGGGTTAAATTCAATTATAGTTATTAAATGTTTATAAATAAATAATTAATCTAGTTATAAATATAAATAATTGGCTTAGAAGTTAAAGCATATATACCTTATTAAATAATATTTTTTATAAATGTTAAAATATTTGCACACCAAAATATGGTAGAATATGTTGATATACTTAAATATTTTTGTAACATCTCATTTACACACATATTTCCGCAAATAAAAAAATAAAGTCATGTTAGTCACAACACTTGTTATTATAGGTACCAATTTTCTAGATCTTCGACCCTATCTGCTCCAAACAGGATAACAACTACATAAACTTGCTAAATATGATTAAAAATATGAACAATGACTAGAATCACATAGTTTCCTTTAACATTTTAATCATTATTTATTAACTTACTTATTTTTTTAACTAACGTATTAAAGTATAGGCAGGTGTTAAACATGTAATTTGACATAATTTATAATTCATCAATTGACGTAACTCAGGTAATTGAAGGAATAAACTTCATAACATTTTGCTAACTTTAAACAACGAGGTATATATGATTTCCTATTGACATTTAAATATTTGTTGCCCGTTGGCCCGTTGGTCCATATTTGACCATAATAAATTTTAATATCTTGTTGATAAGAACGCCATCTTCATTTCGCAAGACCAACTATGTTGTTTCCAAATTTTTTAGTGTGCCAGCTTTTATCGTTATCATCAATATATTCGTTTGTGTATGTCAAATTAATGGTAGTGTGGGTAATGTTTTATTTATTGATTTAATGTACTTTATAAGCATTATTATTGAAAATTATTAGCATTCTGCACTTCTCCTTCACTTAAAGTGTGCCAAATTTTATGCTCCTGCTGCCGCGCAAGTTTCGTAAAAAGTGGTTAAATGTTTTGGCATCACGTATTTATATATAGACTAAGCGCCGCAAAAATTTAAAAACCTACTTCAAATATTTTATTTGGTACTACGTCGCGATTTGATGATTGTTTTTTCGAAACTTAGCAAACGATTAGGAAATAGTCCCACATAAATTATATCAATATTCTACTCCACTAATTCATCAACGATGAGATCATGTGAAAAATGTATGCATTATTAAGTATAACTCGAAAACCACTAGTCGAATCATGACAAAATTAATATTGGACTACCTCTTAATAATTGTGACTTTCTTTATATAAAAAAAAATAAAAAAAGTATCTTCACACCCATATCCGCGAAGAGGTAGGCAGAGGCACAACCAGGGCACCCACGACTAGCCAAAGATACTAAGTCCCATAATGTGATAGGTGGCAAGCCTATCGCCAACCGGGCACGTTTCCAATCCCGACCAACATTTTTTTTTATTAGAAAATTATAAAAATCCAATTTTCTTTTTGTTGGACGACCCGGGATTCAAACCCGAGACCTCATGCAGTCAAGTCCAACACCCGGACCGCTCGACCACAGAGGCGACTAAAAAAGAACCATAAAAATCGGTTAGCTCAGGTTAGTTAAAATCTCAGCGTAACAAACATACAAAAAAAAAACAGTTGAATTGATAACCTTCTTTTTTTTATTTAAAAATAATAGAAAATGCTTTCTTAAATTATATTTTTGAAAGAACATTTATGAAAAAACGGTTACGCTTTTTCAAAAAATTAAAAAAAAAAATCACGAAATTAAATATCTTTTGCAGTTTCTAAATGCGAGTTTTAGGTGGGTTTGATGTAGAGTAATAGGCTCTGCAGCAGAGCTACTTTAAATATGAATTATTTCACTTTCTAGAACAGGTACATTTTTACGCCACATAATCATATTGCGCGGATGCTATCACCGTGTTTATCATTGTCAGGCGTTATTTCAAAGTAGTTTCAATTACGTTTTTATTAACGGAGTATTGAACAATACGGCATTCATCCCAGCCTCAAGACGACGATGCGCCTGTAACATCTATGGTGTCTATAGGCCACGGTTGACTCTTATAATCAGGAGAGCCGTGTACTTGTTCTATGACCTCTAACAAAATAAATGTACTGGCGAAGCACATAACTTTAGCTGATCGCCTCGTAAAAACAGTAAAAATTCTAGTCAAAGCAAAACCAAATTTATTTGATTTCAGAGCTTTCGTATCTACATTAGAAACAAGATACAGTGAAACGTGAGGTTTTTTGTAATGCCATTACTCCATACTAAAAATGTATGCCTTTAACTTCTCTCTGAATGTTTAATGTATCTGTTTATAGAGCGTAAATCACCTCGTTACTTAGTAAGTTTACGACTAAAGTGTTACGTTTTCATGAATCTGAAATTATTTTAAATAGGCAGGCTATACCTGTAGCAAATATTGATTGGTATAAATACTAGCTAATCCGGCCAACTTCGTATCGCTAGACATTAACAGTTACTGACAGTTTGTATGGATTAATTAATCATTGCTTTTTCATTTTTCCTGCAATTTCCATCCATTTCAAATTTGAAGTAAAAACTTCTTTAGCGGCGGCACTTTTTGGAATGGGTAAAAACTTCTTCACTCACGTCAGGACACGTAAACTGATTCGTAAGACAAAAATTCGTAAGTGCGTAACGGCGCAGGGTGCTTGCGCGAATGTTCAAGTTGTGATGTTTGTCTACCGTAGCGCAGTAAATGAATATTGTATTCTACCACATAAATGATATTACTTTCATATTGATATTTAAAGCAATTCGTGCAAAATGATTCCCTAACCATTCCAAAATATCAAAAATGCACAACGTTAATATTCAAGTTTTCACTTCTGCCGGCACTCCCGAAGTGCACCCGTTTGTTTTTTCATAAGAACCATCTCCTGATAATGACTGACAAAAACACAATTAGTAAAATAGATCCATCCGTTAAGGCGTGATGCGACGAGCATTCGAAATTGGGACTTATTTTTGGATATATAGATATACATCTGTGTCAATACACTATGGTATCAATAATAATTGTTACATAATTACAAATAAAAAAATGTGTGCGTGTACTAGCGTACACTCGTAAGAAGTGAAGAAGTGAAACTTCTTTATGACGTTATTTTTCAAAAAATAATTTACTATAAGCAACTTTACAGAAATTGGTGAAATAAAGTTTATTGCGAATCCCTACTCCGCTGGAAAAAGTATACTTCAAATCACGCGTGGTAGGGATAAGAACAAAGATGGCGCGTAACGGAAAAATGTGACACGTAACGAAAAAATGTTACACTAAATTTTTTTCCAACCCCGATAAAGAAGTTTCACTTCAAAAATGTGTTAGCAAAAGAAAAACATTTTGGCAGACACAACCAAATTCAACGTCATCGTCATCTGGGATAGGTCTAGGTCTGGATCAGTATTTCGAACATTAGCTTGAGCTTGTAAGTTTCATTCAAAGTTGTGAAATACTTCTGGTATTAATGTAACCAAAAAACGAGTCGCCTCTGTGGTCTAGCGATCCGGGTGTTGAACTTGACTGCATGAGGTCTCGGGTTCGAATCCCGGGTCGGCCAACAAAAAGAAAATTGGATTTTTCCAATTTTCTAATTAAAAAAAAAGTTGGTCGGGATTGGAAATGTGCCCGGTTGGCGATAGGCTTGCCACCTATCACATTATGGGACTTAGTGTCTTCGGTTGGTCGTGGGTGCCCTGGTTGTGCCTCTGCCTACCTCTTCGGGGATGTGGGCGTGAAGATACTTTTTTTTTTCAAAAAAACCAGGTCTTCCAGCCAGCGTAACGTCTGATGACTATCCGCATTATTCTATTCTAAATAAGTCAATTTACGTATTTTGTTATGTTCCTAGTAAGCCCCTAAAATAAGAAAGTGAAAAAGTACATTCATTTTTAAGCTACGTATACGCTTAAATTTGGCTTAAGCAAATTTAAAACCTTTTTGTGACTTATTTGCTATATCTTGTTAGCCCTAGACACAAAATATAGACAGGCAAATTTTAGGACGTGTTTACTGACACCTCGAATGTATAAGCTTGACAATTTTTTTTAATGTTAATTACTTGCTTTTATACTAATTGTTATAAGCCATAATTTTGCTTTCTGCTTTGGAATTTCAGTGGTTTGGTAAAATTTTTCGATATCTTCTTTTAGAAGGTAGAGGCATAAGGCTCACTCGCTTTTTAGCTTTTTCACGCAAATTTGCCTTTGGAAATGTCTGTCTTTTACGATGAATGACTATCAAAGAGAAAATAGTTTCAAAATTTATACAAGTTTGAAAAAATCTTTTTTTTTAATTTCAGTCTCATGTATGGGGTCTTACCCATAATTTGACATCATGATTGGTTAATTTATGGACCTTAGTGTATAGTTTTTTGAATACAGTAAGGCAAAGTAATTAAGTAAACAACTGAAATTCTCCTTTCTTCTCCCCGTGTTGGTCCGGGCTCCTTTGTAGAATAGACCATCTGCCTTCCTGTGCCAGGCAGCTCGTAAAAGGCGAACATAGGCTTACCATCACTAACACCGTGACATCCGACTAGGTGGTAGAGTTTGGCAGCGACTCGCCCGGATTGGTACCATCGCCTTACCTACTCCTGCCGCCATAACGTCATGACGTGTTCCGGTTCGGAGGGTAAGGTAGCCGGTAAACTTACTTTTGCTCGAGGTCTAACATCCCGACCTCAGGTCAGGCAACGCACCATTACCACCTTTGGTGTCGCTAGGCGGCGTGAATTTCTTACCGTCAGGAAATCCGTCTGCTTGTTTGCCTTCCTATAACAAAAAAAAAAAAAACAGTGGCTTTCTTTAGCACGCTGCTGCCTGAAAATCAGTTATTAATAAGAACGTGTTTCGTTTAAAACGATTACAAAACAAGTTTTGAAGTATTTTATAGTTATGAAATAATAGGTATTTGTATTGAAGATCATATTCCACTGTTACTTATTGGAAATACGCCATCAAAAACATTAAAAATGATAATGAGTGTTACCAGACTCAGGTTAGCCTCCTCTTCCATAGGAAAGAATAACACAGTTGCACTAGTACGCACAAAATTTTGGCATTCCCCGTGTTGGTCCAGGCTCATTAGCAAAATAGACCATCTGCCTTCGTGCCAAACAGATTGCTCAAGACGAACATAGGCTTACCGTTACTAACACTCGCCCGGATTTTACCACTGCCTTTTTTATTCCTGCCGCCATAACGTGAGCATATCTTGTTGACGAGTTCCGGTTCGGAGCATAAGGTAGTCAGTATATTTACTTTTACTTAAAACCTAATATCCTGGCCTTAGGTTGGTAATACACCATTAAGACTTTAAGTGTCTGTAGGTGTATTTCTTACCATCAGGAAATCCGTTTGCTTGTTTGCCTTCCAATATCATAAAAAAAGAACAATAAAAATTCTACAGGTTATTGACAGATGTTGGTTTTGCTAAAATATATGTTCGTCTTCTGTATGGTAAGTTCGCAATTGTTAAAAAAAACAAAACTTATTTTTGATGAGGTTATGTTTTGATTTAATTTGGAATAGTCTTGGTAATTCAATCGTTCTACGATTTCCTGAACTTAAGAAGAGTCAATTAACAAAGGAAACGGATTCTAAGAATAAACAAACAATAATTTAGGCGGAAGTGTGAGATCCGATGTCACTGTAACTAAGCCAGACCTTACAGATGCAAGAAAATGTGTCCAAGAAGTGCGTAGCTGTCCCATGGCGGAGATGTTAGGCCTCATGTGCAAGTCTATTGACTACCTTACCTTCCGGACGTGAACTTGACAGAGTCGTTGTAGCGGTAAAGCTTTGAAA
>NJDD01003418.1:130451-159608 GCA_002245505.1 Calephelis nemesis
TGGTTGGCAACGCACCATTACCACCTTTGGTGTCTCTAGGCGGCGGGAATTTCTTACCATCAGGAAATCTGTCTGCTTGTTTGCCTTCCAATGTCATAAAAAAAAAAGAAAAAAAATGTTATGGGTGTTCGTCAACGATAATTGTTAACGATAATTATTTACTTATTAATACCGAAATAGGTACTAGAATAAATTTCATAAATACACTCAAACCCAAAAATGTAGACATTTAGATTAGGGTTGAAAATGAAAGAAAGAAAATATATTTATTTGCGGAATATGTGTGTTAAGATTTTTACAAAATTATTTAATCTTTCCAACATATTCTACCTCATTGTGGTGTGCAAATATTGAAATATTTTTAAAAACTGATTATTTAGTTATATGTATACACAATGTTTAAATATTCATTTAAGAAATAGTTTTATTCTTATTACAATTTGAATTATAACTTACAAACATTTTTAAAATGTTAATAATTTTAACCCTGTCTACCGTAAACTACCACCGTTTCCAAAACTAGCCAGAAAAGTCAATACAATACACATAAATGATACAAACTTTCAATGAGTTTTCACGATGTATCTTTCGCAAGTTTCCGTTTTTTGATATGTATTTTTCATCGTATTTTTCAGAATTTAGCGTAATATAGGGCATGAAGTCAACTTTATACCGACGAGCTTTTGTAGAGTCCTATTATGAATATAAAAAATAATTCATATTCATTGTCATTGTTTGTGTTTTTTAACACTCTGCAATTTATGAAAAATACATTGAATAATACATGTATAAAATGTAAATTTATATTTTCAAGTAGCTCTAAATTTTTATTTTCCAAAATTATAAGTATTTTATTGGAAAAATAAAAGTTGCGAAAAATCAAATGCGTATCTCTCGGCATCCTCATCTCCAATCTAGATGTTTGTCACACAAATGCATGCCCCGTCGGGAATCGATCCCGAGCATCATGAGTAGTTGGTGGAGTATTCAGTGAACCGGGTATAACGATCAGCAAAGAAGGGCTATTGCAGACTTTAACAGGAATTCCACAGTTCAATGTTAATGTATGTGTCTGTATTTATGTATGTTGACGACTTGAACTTAAATTAAACTTGAAAATTAATGCCAACTTCACTTACACAAATTAAGAATTATTTTAGGTCTTAATCGTAGTTATACAAAAAGAAAATATAAAATTATAAAAAGCGATCTTATTGCTGAAAGTGACTTTACGTGTCCCCGGATCAACATGGGTGATATCTTTGTATTCTACTAGCTAAAAGAGCAAGAAGATATTGGTAGGCACGTGGTATATTGCAGAACCTAAAACCTTTACAAAATCTATTTATACTCGTCTCCCGTTTCCTTTGCCTTATACGAGTTGTTTAGTAGGTAAAAGACATATTCTTTAAAGCTTATAACTAAAGTGTTACTTACTTGTTAAAATAACATTAAAATTTTAACAAATGTAATGGTAACACAGCAACAAAACTGAGTTTCTTTAATTAAGAACCACAGACACACTAAATCCTACTTAGAATAGTAGAGTGGTAGGATTTTATAGAATTTGGTAGAATGCCAAATGAGAGGGTACAATTGAAAACAATTTCCTGCTCAGCTGGACGTTTCATTTATAATAACAAATCCTAATTGCCTTGTTGTCACAGATTATTGTAGTTGTGCCAAAAACTATTTTTATATTTTATTTGTTTTGCCTAATACATTTTTATTAGCTTTGCTTGTTATTTTTGGCAATTATTCTAAAGCTTACTTACTGACATTTACCCACAACTTAACTTTAATAATAAACTTTTTTCAACTGTGAGTTTTTTACATAATCTTTTAATCGCACTTGTGATTATAGAACCTTGCTGTAACGGCTCTATTTAAATGCCTAAAACTAACACTACTTCAAACCATTGTAACAGTCTTTTAAACAAAACTAGGACTTCTTCAAATTACACATTTAATGCACATTGCCTACAAGAACACAACTTGCTTCGTTGAAAGTAATGAACAAAGTGCACCCTAAATTTGGTTTTCAACCGCTATTGGCATGACAGTATTGCCATGTTAAGTATTCAAAAATCCTCAAGTCGTCAACAATTACTATTAAGAATATTCACAAAATGTTGGAAATCATTATACTTGCCGCCATAACGTCAATGCTTGCCGTCGGAGCAACGTCGGAGGGTAAGGTAGCCGACAAACTTACTTTAGCTCGAGGCCTAACATCCCGGTCTCATGTTAGCAATGCACCATTATCACCTTTGGTGTCTCTAGGCGGCGTGATTTCTTACCATCAGGAAATCCGTCAACTTGTTTGCCTTCCAAAAACAACAATTAAATTATATATATGATTTACATTTTCCCCCATCGCACGGGGTTAAAACTTTACCAATCCTATAACTGTGGTTTTCTTCCCCACCTTCAGGTATCAAATTGTAGTTAAACTGGTAGTTTAACTACAATTTAATTGTAAATTCCAAAAATTCTGAACATTTAACTAATGTTAAATTTGTTAAATCTATCCAGCCATTTTAGCATTCGAGTTTTTATAAACTCTTGAATTTGTATTATTGCTATTATAGCGAAGGGACCATGACGAATCATTTTATATATTAATGATATACTATATACTACTGCTACTATATACTACTACTATATACTATAATTATCGCCTCTGTGGTCGAGCGGTCCGGGTGTTGGACTTTACTGCATGAGGTCTCGGGTTCGAATCCCGGGTCGGCCAACAAAAAGAAAATTGGATTTTTCCTATTTTCTAATAAAAAAATGTTGGTCGGGATTGGAAACGTGCCCGGTTGGCGATAGGCTTGCCACCTATCCCATTATGGGACTTAGTATCATCGGCTAGTCGTGGGTGCCCTGGTTGTGCCTCTGCCTACCTCTTCGGGGATATGGGCGTGAAGATACTTTAATTATATACTAGACATTGTACTCGTATAATAGTTTTGTACGATCTTCGCTCCAAGTTAATAGCCATTGCCAACGCTAATAACTTCCAAGACTAATTAAACTACTTCAGGATGAAAGATAACTTTAGGCTACAAATCTTGATATATGAAGACATAATTTATTTGGGATTCATTTGATTCGGAAACTTATGCAACATATAGAAAATATTGTATTCGGTTGTAATTAGAAGTTAACTTTTATGGAACATTTTTACTATAACTATAGTACTACAACAGTTTTATTACCCATTGGCTATACAATAGTGGGTATATCTTTATATATAATTGTTCTGTGAGTGTGTATGTCACTGAACTCCTTTTAGACGACTGGACCGATGTCGATGAAACTTTTTGTATGTGTTCTAGGGAATTCGAGAATAGTTTAGATTCACAATTTGGTCTCCTGGAAAATGTTTTTTTATTTATTTTTTTAATAATAAGTAGTTGTTGAATTTGGAATGTTTCACATCGGATCCGACAGACTGCGCTACTGTCGAAGCATTTATGTCAAGCGATACGAAGTTTGCTGGGTCAGCTAGTATATTATAATTTTCTTTGTTTTGAGCTACAGATTGAATATTTTTAGGGTCTTAAAACAGGTATCGGTTAATCTTCTATTTAGAAGTTATATTATTATAGCTATTTAGCTATATAATAGCGGGCACTATTATATATAAATTAGTGGTTTTTTTCTACCAAACTCACTACAAGGAATTCTTTGAACAACCAAATCACTTTCTATTTAAATCTAGTGAAAATATGTAACGGTTAACAAAAATTATTACCTGCAAGTGTAATGTATAATAACTTACTAAAGCATATAAAAGTCTTAAAAATCCTATTATCCTATTAATATTATGAATGTGAAAGTTTGTATGTATGGATGTATGGATGTTTGTTACTCTTTCACGCAAAAACTACAAAGCCGATTACAATGAAATTTGGTATGTAGGTAGCTGAAGACCCAGAATAACATATAGCCTACTTTTTATCCCGGAGTTCCCGCGGGATTGGGACTTACGCGGGTGAAACCGCAGGGCGCAGCTAGTATAAATATAAAATAACCATTTTCCACTAGCGGCTTCATCTTGGTATCAAATTATATTTTACTAGCTCTTACTTGCGGCTTCGCCCGCGTTTTCGCAGGAACCTTTTGTGCGATCTGAATTAAAAGTAGCCTATATGTTAATCCAGGTTACAGTCTATCTGTGCTTCAAATTTCAGACAAATCCGTTCAGCCATTCAAGCGTGAAAGAGTAACAAACATACACACATTCTTAAAAAACTATCGCATTTATATTATTAGTAGGGTTTATGAATTTTAGTATATGCGTAATTCTGATGTATAAACGATACTCCTGTAAAGATTCATCTAAACCCGTTCAGTAGTTGTTGCGTGAAAGAGTAACAAACTTTTTTCCCCGTGTTGGTCCGGGCTTCTTTGTTGAATAGACCATCTGCCTTCCTTGCCAGGCAGCTCGTAAAAGGTGCGCAAAGGCTCACCGTCACTAACACCGTGAATTCTGACTAGGTGGTAGAGTTTAAGCAGCGACTCGCCAGGATTGGTACCACCGCCTTACCTATTCCTGCCGCCATAACGTCATGACGTGTTCCGGTTCGGAGGGTAAGGTAGCCGGTAAACTTACTTTTCCTCGAGGCCTAACATCCCGGCCCCAGGTTGGCAACGCACCATTACCACCTTTGGTGTCTCTAGGCGGCGGAAATTTCTTACCATCAGGAAATCCGTCTGCTTGTTTGCCTTCCAATATCATAAAAAAAACTTGCATCCGTTCTAACAAATTTACGGATTTATAATGTTAGTAAAATAAAACGGTTAAAGTTTAATAACTTTTGTTGGTAGAGATCGTGTAAAGCGAAATGTTGCCCCCCAACCATACATTTGGTTTATGTTAATGTGTTATGTATTAGTGCCAATATTAATTACTATCTGTGTATGAGTATAATTTTATTCGAATAATGAAATTAGAGATTAGTTGATAACATCAAAAAAACGTTTCACTAACAAAACTCTAATGGATTATGAAAAACAACAATATGTTACGCCTGTATGTAACCTGTAACAGCACGTTATGCCTGGTTACTAATTCCTAGAAGCACTGCCATGCCTTGATTATTAAATTGGCTGTAAATCGGCTTTTCGAGGATAGTGATATCTTCGATTACCCTCGATTTTACCCGTTGTTTTAGTTAGTATAAAGTTCAGGATGGTCAGAATTACTTTTTTATGTGATGAGAAAACGAACAAGCACAAGGATCTCTTGATGGTAAGAGATAACTGTACTTTAGAGACACCATATATGTTGTTGGTGCGTAGCTATCTTGTATCCGAAGGTGTTTAGGTGAATTGTGCAAGTCTACCGGCTGCCCTACCCTCTAGACAGAAACATGATATTTACCAGGCGGTGGATCCCCATCCGGATAGTTTGCACGGCATTATATCATCAGAGATGTTACTGGTGTTCACTGATTTAAACTTTACTCGGCCCTTACAATTTGCTTGGCTAGTAAATAGATAGTCTATTCAACCAGGAGACCCGGTCCAATACGTGGAAACGGAGAAATGTGTTGACCACCCATAATAAATGTTGACATTTGTTTTTTTATTTGATATTGGAAGAAAAACAAGCCGTTTTGTTTATGTAAGAAGGAAAATTAGCAGTGCATTTGCTCGATACTAAGAAATACGGATTTATAGACACCAACTATATTTGCCGACTTGAGTCGAAGATCAAGGGGTATTGAATATAAAGCTCAAAGCGATTTTAGTCTTTGAGCGTAATGTTGATGTTTAGCAGCCACTCCACTATCCCAAACGAAACATAGCAGTGGATAACTTTGACGATAATGCTACAGTTGATAGTAATAATAATCCCAGAGAGACTTAGTAACACTCTAGTTAGGCTAAGAACTCACGTAGCGATTTTTACCCGCGGCGCGTAGCGGGTCCGCAAGTTCTGCAGAATGTAGATGTATATACAAGAGATGTATATAAAAGAGATGTATATACAAAAAACGTATGAGAACATTTCACAGCGCTTTTGACACCCGCAGAGTCCATGGTTTTTTGCGGTTCACGCGACGTGACTTTGGAAATAAAACCGCTGTTCCGCGATCGCCGCGGGCACGGTCAAAAACCGCTCCGTGAGTTGTTTGTCTTATTAGAGTCATCATGAACTTTATACTCTTCGTCGTTAGCACTTTGTGGTATTACAATAAATACGTACTTTCTAAAGATATGTTTTTCCACAATACTCTACGAAAACTATGGAATAGTGTGGTAAAGCATTGTTTAGAAAGTATATAAACTGACGTAGGAGAACTTTTTCTTGAAAAGAAATATATTTCTATACTAGGACCGTTTTAGAAGTATTAACTATCCCTTAAAAATGATGATCAAATCGCGAAGTAGTCATAAAATAGGAGTCGGTTTTTTGCAGTTTTACCGCCTCTAAATTATGTATGTTGATATGTGCAAGTTTGTTAAAGGCTTTTGTAAAAATGTTGGCCAACTTGTAACATCCCCCTCCTCATGGTTCTCTAGTGACGGCGTCATATCAAATAAAGCAGTTATCTCCTTATGTTAATTACAGCTGTATGGGTGAGGTTAGTCAAAGAGCGTCCTTTAGCAAGTAGACAACGTTGACAATTTACTTTGCTTAATTGTACCGTAAAGTAAGGACATGTCCTTGGAAATCGAGCGTTACTCGGTGGCTTCACTACATAGTATAAAACAAAGTCGCTTGCTCTGTCCCTATGTCCTTTTGTATGCTTAAATCTTTTAAACTACGTAACGGATTTTGATGCGGTTTTTGATATAGATAAATTTGATTAAAGGGAAAGATATATATATATATTATACCCGTGCGAAGCTGAGGCGGGCCGCTAGTAGGACATAAGAGACAAAAACTGTGAGCGTTCGATTTTATAAACCTACAAAGTTAATTCAAAGATGAATTAAAAATGTACAAAGATTTAAATGAAATCAAAATTTCCTAATAACCTTTTTCGAAGGTACAAGGGAAAGCGGTTTATCGGCTGGAAAGTGCTCTTAGCCGCCCACAAATTGTTGCAAAATGAAATCATGTCACACATGAAAATAAGCTGTCCGTTTGTTCCGTTATGGATTCCAAATAGGCACGTATCTCTGATGGTAAGAGTCAATCATGGTTTATAGATAGGAATAGATCAATCGATGTATCCTTTGCACAATAGACTATCTGCCTTCCTGTTAGGCAGTTGGTAAAAGTAGAGCACTGGCTTACCGTCACTAACACTGTGACATCTGACTAAGTGGTAGAGAGTTTCGCAGCGACTCACCCGGATTACCTATTCCTGCTGTCATGACGTGTTAAACGTACTTTTGCTCAAGGCTTCATATCCCGGCCTCAGGTTGGCAACGCACTATCATCACCTTGGATGTCTCTAGATGTTAATTTCTTACCATCAGGAAATCCGTCTGCTTGTTTGCCTTCCAATATCCGATCCGGTGGTAGTTATAGTATTATTTAGACTAGTCACAAGTGCCTCTTGTAAGGTGAATGTAAATAAAAATATATTCTATTCTACTCGTATTATATTCTTTCTGCTGTTGGTTGTATTAGTCAGACGAGGAAAGATGAAAATCAGGATTGCGGTAGATTAATCCTCAACAATTACTGAGCTTTGCCCCATTGGCGAACTCATGTTACCACACTCTGTTTTTCTTAATATCACTTTTTTTGTAGTTGTTTTTTTGTTTATTAAAGATGTGTGGTATGTTTAAATCCGTCAATAGATGTTTTCTTTCTTTTTTTCTTTAAGTTTAAAACTGAAAGGTTTCTAGAAATAGAAAAAAGTTTTAAATTGCAATTAAAAGTCATAAATAATAGCATCTTATACAAGACATGTTACATACTATTTGTGTCCCTGACTTTCTTCGAGTGAAATTAAAAAAAGGATTTCGGTTTTAAAAACTTTTTGTAAAATAAAAGTAGCCTAAGTTACTTCTCGTATTCGTCCTCCTATTTCGCGTACACATCAGCTACTTGCCACTAAAAGTCCTATCAAAATGGGTCCACTCGTTTCAGAAATTTGCCGTAACATAAAGACAGATAGACAAACATTCTGAAAAAGGTGTATTTAGGTATATCTTATATAAATTTGTATGCATGTAGTTAAAGGCGGTTAGTTTAATAATGTATACAGAATTTTATTCATTCGCATATATATTTAACTGTGTTTCTATACAATTAAAGTATCGATTAAACAAGAAGTAGACGTTTAATACCATAACAGAGATAACAATGTCAGGAATGTTAAATATATTATCACCGATAAACACAAGCACGCCTCTAACCGAAACAACGTCAAGAATCAAGACCCTACCATAATTAATTTATTCGAACACCTGTTCCCAAAATAATAAGCATGATTGTGGCTTGTTGTTAGTGAAGAAGTATTCCAAGTGACAGGTACTTGAGTAAAGTGACCGTTTCGGAAGGATAAGGGTGTGGCAAGGGTCGACACAAATACCGATGCCAGCATTATTGCGGCCTCCTCGGTTTGACGAAGGTAGGAGAATTGTCGCTGCTATCTGAAAGCTGATCGGTGCTCTTAAATTTTCCTATTGTTTGTGGCACGCTCTCTGCTTGGGAGAGTTAAGATTTATAGCGATTTCGACGGCCACATTATTTATTTTGCATACGAGCTCAACAATGGAAAGCAGCGTTAGTGAAAATCAAAAGTACTTACACTTTGAATAACTCTCCCTAAAGAATGGTCAATTTAATAAATCGCATTTGACAAATGTCAATCTTTGTATGTCTCAAAATGCTTTTTTTTGACACTAGTACAATAAATATTATCAGCAGGCACTACCGAAGTGACTACTTCTGACGATATGCGGCCCCCTGTTGAGTGGGGCTGCCAGAAGGATAGCACTAGAACCAGTATCGCCGAGGCAGCGGAAGTGTGCGAAAGCATTCCCACAAAACCGGTACCTGGCGAAGGAGAGGATACCATGTGGTTTTAGTCGGCAAGAGTTTGACACAATACTTTCAGGGAAAGTGGCGGGTATCCATGAGGGTTTTCACACGTTAAAAGGAATGCAGATTCAGAAGCTTGGCTATACAGGAGATCTGAAATCTTTTCACAGGGCAAACCTTATGTAGTTGTCTTGGCAACTGGAATCAAAGTAGGGACCTCATGAAGTCAAGTTCGTAAAATAAGAGGTGTTTTGAAAAACTATAAATATGAAGGTGAGGGTGAGGTTTAGTGAACTTAGATTTTTTTTAAAAATGTGTAAGTAACAAAATCTCAGTGAGTGCCGTAAAAATCGATAGGTACTTATTTGTTGAAATTTGTTACCGAACTCCATTCGACTATATGGGCCACTGCTCTGCTGTCTACCGTGATCGTGGAAGAGATCGGTTTTATTCACTAATACCATGCCGGTACAGACGAAACCACGAAATTAGGTTTTATCGGATCCGATTATGGCCGTCAGTCATTAAAAAAACACTAATTCTATGATTGTAACTAAGTCGTTCAGTTTGCTTCATCTCGTCCAGTTTGGTGTCTTACTTATTTCTCTCTTTGTAACGTCAGTGCTCGATACAGTCCGGCTTTAGGTTTTTGTTAAGGCATTCGGTAGATTTACTTACGTCAGAAGCTTACCTTGGCAATGCGACATTACTAGCTTCAGTATCTACGAGCGAAGAAAAATCTTACTGTCGAGAAATCTGTCTCCTTGATTACCATAAAAAAATTACAACAAAGTACCACACCTACTTATACCTCTACCACATTTGTCTGTCGGTTTGTTCGCGATAATATCACCCAGTCCCGAATATACAAACATCCGTGTTAGTACCACAAATGCTGCCGTCAGGAATCCAACCTGAAGCTGATGACTTGAAACTTAGCGCTTGATTTTAGGCGTGTAACCGTTAGCGAACATGGCGGTTAATTTATTCTTTTAAGAAAGAAATATTCTGAAAATGTAATAAAAAACTTTTACTAATTTTTAATAAAACAGTATTCATATTTTTAAGTAAAACAATACAAGTGTTTCTTCATTTAAAAATATGAATATTTGGAAGTTTTATCAAGCGCCGACGATGGAAAATATAAAAAAAAACTTTTTGGAGAAATATTCTGAAAATATAATAAAAAACTTTTTGGTTAAAATTTATTTAAAGACATAACTTTTTATTTTTATTTGAATAAACTTTTCCCATACCAAATAAACGGTTGAAACAAGTTGCCGCAGCAGCTAGTTTATAATATAAATTAGGAAATTTAATAACGAACTTTTTGATTTAAATATTTATTATCACTTAAAGCCATAACTTTTTATGTTCAGGTGAATTAAATGAGGATTCTTGTTCAAAATTCTACATACTAAGTGTTTTATTAAGTCCTACAAACTGTTATAGGGACTATTGTAAAGTGACAAAATTTTCGCCTCTGTGGTGTAGCGGTTCAGTTGTTGGACTTGACTGAATTAGGTCCCGGCTTCGAATCCCGGGTCGGTCAGCAATAAAAAAATGGGTTTTTTTTACAATTTTCTAATAAAAAAAAAGTTGCTCGGGATTGGATATGTGCCGGGTTGGCGATAGGCTTGCCACCTATCACATTGTGGGACTTAGTGTCTTCGGCTAATTGTGGGTGTCCTGGTTGTGCCTCTGCCTACCTTTTCGGGGATATGGGCGTGAAGATACTTTTTTTGACAAAATTTAAAAATCTTTAAACAAGTTGTGACTCTACATTGATGGATCACATCTATGATCCTGTTTTCTAAACAAAGTGAGCCGTAAACACGAAATATGATGTTCATAAATTTATTCTCTGCTACTTGCTAATATTTTCTGGGTTTTACAAATTGCACTTTATGAGACTCATGATCTAAAACCTTATATATATATATATATATATTGTTTTTTATTTTATAGGAAGCAAACAGGCAGACGGATTTCCTGATGGTAAGAAATTCACGCCGCCTAGAGACAAAGGTGGTAATGGTGCGTTGCCAACCTGAGGTCGGGATGTTAGACCTCGAGCAAAAGTTAGTTTACCGGCTACCTTACCCTCCGAACCGGAACACGTCATGACGTTATGGCGGCAGGAATAGGTAAGGCGGTGGTAAAAATCCGGGCGAGTCGCTGCTAAACTCTACCAACTAGTCGGATGTCACGGTGTTAGTGCTGGTAAGCCTATAATTGCCTTTTACAAGCTGCCTGGCAAGAAAGGCAGATGGTCTATTCTACAAAGGAGCCCGGACCAACACGGGGAGAATATTATACATTAAATTCTCGTTACAATGTTCATTTCTGTACTTCTCCAAAACGGTTTGACCGATTCTCATGAAATTTGTGACCATATTGAGTATCTGAGAATCGGCCAACATTTATTTTTCATACCTCTAAGTGACAAGGGTTACTCACCCCAAAATTTTTACTAAAATCACATTAAAAAATTAGCAGAATAACGTTTACCGGGTCAGCTAGAATATACATGTCCCACTTCAAGTCCCTTGGGTGGTAGACAGAGAGTACTGAATGCCAAGTGTCAGTCTCAAAATAAAAGAGTAAATTTATTTAAAAATACACAAAATATAGACTGTTTTGTATCGTATTTACATATCATGTAAGTAAGGCACATTAAAAAGGACCATATCAAGGGCTCTTTAGGGCACCATACGATATTTGAAAGTAAAAACCGATACCTTTACACTAGCACTAGTAGCACTTTGTTTTCCGTCCGTTCGTTTCTCCAAAACTTGCAAGGGTTGATATTTTCATACGAAGCAACGTCACATAGCACAAAGTAAATATTTCAAAAGTCTTAAATTCTTAGATAGATACATCACAAAATAAAATGTTGTGATGGGTGAACTCTACTTTTTTATACCTATATAGGTTTGTACGGAACCCTTGATGCACAAGTTCTGATTGTACTTTTAGGCACGTCGAAAATATTCCAGAATTAAACGATAGACATAAAAATACTAAAACTACTTTTATTAAAGCGATAGATCTGTCAAAAGATGCAAGGATACGATATGATTTTTTATAGATAGTAAAAGTTCGGGGCAATAACTTTTCGCTCACCTTATGTAAAAATTTGACTGGATAGAATATTTAAGTGGACCTACCTTTTTTACGATATGGGAAGGCAAACAAGCAGACGGATTTCTTGATAATAAGAAATTCACGTCGCTTCTAGACACTAAAGGTGGTAATGATGCGTTGCCAACCTTAGGCCGGGATGTTAGGCCTCGAGCAGAAGGAAGTTTATTGGCTACCTTACTCTCCGAACCGGAACGCGTCAACGGCGCTGACGTTATGGCGGCAGGGAAAGGTAAAGCGGTGGTAGCCATCCAGGCGAGTCGCTGCGAAACACTACCGCCTATTTAGATGTCACGGTGTTAGTGACTGTAAGCCTGTGCTCGCCTTTTACGAGCTGGCTGGCACAAGAAGGCAGATGGTCTATTCTGCTAAGGAGCCCGTACCAACACGGGGAGCTACTACTAATCAAATAGTTTTGCTGTTAGAAATGTTGTAACTATTTTGACATAGAAAATAATTAACCTATTAATTATTGTAGCTTACCTTAGCTTGTGCAGCTTCGCTCACTGCACCACTTCTATGGCTATTAAGTTATTTATGAACCAACTTTTCCATCATGTGTCGTCATGAATATAGGTTTATAATAATTCATGATTCATGTCATTTCATGATCAAAATTTAAGTCAGAGACCCTGACTTAAATTTTGCTAGTCTATTAGCGTTGTGAATACTTACCATCTGAATGAAGGCTATTCCTTCCTTTCCAAACTATAAATAAAAATAGTCCATTTTAGTATATAATAGTCCAGCGGTTCCAGAAGTTCCGATTTCCAGGTCGAGAGACTTGGAATGAGTTTTTAAATTTTTGAATTGAAAACTTATTTAGCGGCGTTGCGCACTTTTTTTGGAATGGGTAAAAACTTTTACACTCGCATCAGAACACGTGACCTGATTCGTAAGACAAAAATTCGTAAGACGGAGCAGGGCGCTTGCGCGAATGTTCGTGTTGATAGTGTACGGTAGCGCAATAAATGAATGTTGTATTCTACTACATAAATTATAGTACTTTCGTACTGAAAATTAAAGCAATTCGTGCAAAATTTTTATTTAACCATTCCAAAATATCAAAAATCATCATCATCATCATCAGCCGGAGGACGTCCACTGCTGGACATAGGCCTCCCCCAAAGAGCGCCACAAGTCACGGTCACCAGCCGCTTGTAACCAGCGATTCCCCACGACTTTGACCAGGTCATCAGTCCACCGGGTGGGAGGTCGTCCAACTCATCAAAATATCAAATATTCAAGTTTTAACTTCTGCCGTCACCCCCGGAGTGCAACCCGGTTTTTTTTTAATAATGACCACGTGGTCCGGTATTGGATAAGTGCCCGGTTG
Source organism: Calephelis nemesis (assembly GCA_002245505.1). Lineage (NCBI taxonomy): Eukaryota > Metazoa > Arthropoda > Insecta > Lepidoptera > Riodinidae > Calephelis > Calephelis nemesis. Next base: position 143,891 of record NJDD01003418.1, read on the forward strand.
GTTGTTGTTGGTTGGTTGGTTGGTTGTTCGTATAACCATCATGTTATGGGATTGTGTAACACATTAAGCTTATCTTGGGTTGTATTTCAGCCCCCTTCTTCGGGGATACGACGGTAAAGATATTAACATACCTATTAGTGTATTTATTAAATTTCATAATTTGTGGATTAGTAAAATAAGAGTTAATTATTTCTTATCTTAATAAGGTCAATCTGACAATTCCGAGAACCGAATTATTATAATGTAGGGCACAATACCGGATTATTAGCAAAAATTAAATATTGTCGTACGAAGCCAAATAAAATCTTGACCAACCAATTTTCTAATCCAACTAACAATTTTTATAGTCTCTTAATGGGCTATGAAAATATAAAACATGTAATAAGAATTCCAAGATAAGTGTTTGGCATCTAGCCAAATCCAATTTAATAAGTACTAGTGTAAGCCAATATGGTGTTTGTCGATGACAAGGTATATTTGGGTTAGTTATTTGTTGGATTATCTACTTAAATCATTTATTTTCTTGTTATTATAAGGCAAACAGTAGACGGTAATATTTACTGACGACTAACTATATCCACCAAAGACGGTGCATTGCCAACCTGAAGGTGGGCTGTTAAAATTTTTCCTTGTATAGAATACTTCCTTCACATATTTCTACAAAAATGGAAATATGATAATTGTTAACGCCTTAAAATCAATTTAATATATTGACGTAGTAACTTTTGAGCCGTATATATTTATATTCATACTAGCTGTTTCCCGCGGCTTCGCCCGCGATAAATTGAGATGTAAGCTATCCTATATCTCAATTTGGATCAAAATGCACACGGTGTGCAAATTTCATTGAAATCGGTTAAGTAGTTTAGGAGTCCATCGCGGACAAACATCGTGACAGGAGATTTCTATATATTAAGATTTGATTAGTGAAGATAGGTACTCTTCCGAGTTTGTTAGTCTCATATTTCGAAGACAACTTTCAAAATTGCAAAAGACATGAACTAAATCGGCATTGAGTCCAACATACATAAAGCATAAAATATATCTAGTATATATTTTTCTCTTTAATTTTGTCACGTGCAAAGTTGTTGTGTTCTTACCTTTATTTCATTTGTAATTCTTCAATTTCCTGTCTTTCCTGGTTGCCTGACAGAGATTGCTTTGAGCGATAAGACCCACATTTCTAATTTTTTTGTAATATGTTTGTTCTACATCTTTTGTTTTTGTTTATATTGTGCAACAAAGAATAAGTAAATAAACTCATACAGTACCAAATTATTTGTTTTACAAACTATAGGTATCTATCGGACACTTATTATTTTAATTATATTTTAAAAAAGCACTATATTTTGTTTATAGTGGTAGTCTGTTTTGGTAAATCATAAAAAAGTTTTTTCACTGATTAATTGCTTAGGGCTGCATCAGTTGCGGGCTGTGGCACTAATTATATATATAATTAGGCCATATATATATTTAAGTTAAAATCAAATTGTAATTTGTATTTTTAAGCTAGATTATATTGTAAATATTATTATTGAAAAAAGACAAACCCGCTGAGTTTCTTTCGCCGGATCTTCTCAGTGTGAGGCCGCGATTCCGATCCGGTGGTAGTTTAAAAAAATGTCGACGCGCACAAATACCACTTGTATGGTTCATGTGAATAAAGATTATTCTGATTCTGATTCTGAATAGCGTTTATCTTCGTTAACTCACACAAACTTTCGTTGAATTTGTTACATCTAACGCTTTTGTGTGTACATTTTTGACGCAATAATGTTGAATCTGGCAGCACTAACATTATAAGTTGAACAACACTGTAGTATTTTTTAAAATTAGATATACGAACCACACCCGCCAAATCTTTTTTTAATTTATGATATTGGAAGGTAAACAAGCAGACGGATTTACTGATGGTAATAAATTCACGCAACCTAGAGATACCAAAAGTGGTAATGGTGCGTTGCCAACCTTAGTCCGGGATGTGAGGCCTATAGCAAACGTAAGTTTACCTTACACCTTATCCTCCTATCCAGAACACATCAACAAGCACTGACGTTATTGCGGCAGGAATAGGTAAGGCGGTGGTACCAATTTTGGTGAGTCGCTGCGAAACTCTACCACCTAGTCAGATGTCACGGTGTTAGTGACGGTAAGCATATGCACGCCTTTTAAAAGCTGCCAGGCAGGAAGACAGATGGTCTATTCTGCAAAGGAGCCCGGACCAACCTGGGGAGAAATAATTCGAGTCTTGATAATATCCAGTAAACGCTTACCCGATTTTAATTATTACACCGGAATAAATCATAATAGATACGTAAATATTGAAATTCATAGTATTAGTATGGTTGTAATTTATTACACTATTCGACCTTTTCATTTAAATGTTTTAGATTTTAAGCTATTTCGGCATTTTATTCGGTGGTGTTATGTCGGTAATTTGAAACTGTAATATTTATGACTTGATGAACAATATGGGACAATCTAATAATATCACTACATAGTATTAAACAAAGATAAAACAGAAAAAACTTCCTCTGTCCCTATGACCCTTTGTACGCTTAAATCTTTAAAATTACCGAACGGATTTTGATGGGGTTTCTTTTAAATAGATAAAGTGATTGCAGAGGAAGGTTTACATGTATAATTAATACCCGTGCGAATAAGGAACGGGCCGCTAGTAAAACATAAAAGAATGAATAAAATCGGACAAGTTTATACGTGTCATAGCTCAATTTGGATTTTGACTTTTACCTCACTCCAAAGGAACCCCTTGAGTAAACAAAAAGTGGCCAAAAAGTAGCCCTTAACGTTTATCCAAGTACAGAATTAGAATCATAAAAAAATGTATTCATGTAAACCATACAAGTAGTACTTGTGCGCGTCGACATATGTATTAAATGTCATGTCACCGGATCGGATCCCGGCCTTACACTAAAAATTCTGCGAAAGAAACTCAGCGGGCTTGTCTTTTTTCAATAGTAATAGTTATATTATAAACTAGCTTCCACCCGCGACTTTTCAGTTTTGTCGCGCGGATCTTCACGTGATAAAACTGAAAAATTAAGACATTTTTTTCTACGTATTTTTTTAGAATAAAAAGTGTCCCATTTTATGAACCGGATACCAAGTTTAATCGAAATCGATCCGTTAGATTTCACGTGATGCCTGAACATACTGACACTTGACAGACAGACAAACAGACAAAACTATTTTTAATTACATATTTGGGTTTGGTATCGATCCATTAACACCCCCTGCTATTTATATTTTCAATGTACAGAATTGGCACTTCTACAGATTTATTATATGTATAAACTAGATGAATAAATACACAATTACAATTTTAAAGTACATGAAAGGTAACAAAGTACAACAAATCGCATTACAAATTGCAGTGGGAAATTGAAATTTCTATCCCCAAGCTTCCAAATACTTTGAGACCTTATAATAGCCTGTCTTACATAATTTTGCTTTCATACATTTTTTAAACTAAATTTATACAATAAAAACGCATACATTGACCCAAAAAGCATTTACAATTTTTGTATACGGCTAGATTATTTTTATTTACATCGTGAACTGCACATTTTTTGTAAACACTCAAAGATTTTTTTAACATACATTAAGTTCTCATGAATGTGTTGCAACTGAAAAGTGCAGTGTACGTATACAATTTTATTACAATCGGCTCAGTAGATTTGGCGTGAATCGAGGTCTGAATACAGACATACAGAAATGACAAAAGTGTGTTCTTCATCCCGCTTTTAGTCGCCTGAAACTATTTTTTTTAAATACCTATCTTTAATGAACAGAATTTGCTTTTCTTAAGATTTATATCTCGAAATATGTATAGATTTAAACATTGAACAGTTATTACGAAAACGTGAATCATATTTATGTTATTCTGAACTAATACGTCTTAAAAAATGTTAATCCTATAACTTGGTACACTTCGAAGAAACATCTTCTACCTAAGGGATAGAAGATATTTCTTCTATTCTATCTAAGGGATAGAAGATGTTTCTGTTCCAGGTTAGTCGATGACCAATGGGTAAATTAGCAGTAACAAAAATGTTTTTTTTTTTCATAAAAAATACCTTAGACAGAATTTGAACCCGTACCTTTTATATACTGCTTACGATAAATCTGTGTATTTAGATATTTTTCGTTTAAACAAAAAAAAAGTATTTTTACGCCCATATCCCCGAAGAGTTAGGCAGAGGCACAATCAGGACATCCACGACTAGCCGAAGACACTAAGTCCAATAATGTGATAGGTGGCAAGACTGTCGCCAACCGGGCACATTTCCAATACCGAACAAATTTTTTTTTATTAGAAAATTGGAAAAATCCATTTTCTTTTTGTTGGCCGACCCGGGATTCGAACCCGAGACCTCATGCAGTCAAGTCCAACACCCGGACCGTTAGACCACAGAGGCGACTTAAATAAAATTTAAGGTTTAAATAAAATTTTTAGGAAACAAGGCAAAAACATTAAAATTTATATGTCGAAAATAATAAAACAATACTCTTGATGCAGAAAATTGTTAATATAAGGAATTAAAAAATGTTGAACCGCCTCTGTAGTCTAGCGGTTCAGTTGTTGGAATAGACTGCATGAGGTCTCGGGTTCGACTCCCGGGTCGGGCAACAAAAATAAAATTTGGTTATTCCAATTTTCTAACAAAAACGTCATTGGTTATGTGCCCAGTTTTGATTATGTGATCGGCATTGGATATGTGCCCGGTTAGCAACAGGCTTGCTACCTATCACATCGTGGGACTTTGTGGGATATGGGCGTGAAGTTGCTTTAAAAATATTTTACAATTTTTCTGGGAGGAAATGTCGTCATTGCGCTAACGAAATAAAAAATGCCAGATGTCGCATTGTTATTCTCGTATATATGGTAATAGTTAATGTGTCTTGCTGAGTAGAACGTGAACAATGTCGGCTACAATATATTACTGCAATAACATGTAGCATTGTTTTTACACAAACCTAATTTATTTAGTTATTCAGGCCATCTTGTTGGGTAAATAGTTAATGACGGGACTACAATAAAATAAAGGATCGGTTTTATTGTTTTCGATATGGACATATAAATATTTTATGAGGTACTAGCTGTTGCTTGCGGTCTTGCATGTATGCTGAAGATGTATTTATAAAAGTAGCTTCTATCCCACATCCAGTTTTCCATTGGGACGGTCATGTGGAAAAATTTACATGTGAAAGATTAATAAAACCTATTGCACATGCGAATGTTGATGTTGGTACACGGGGAGAAATAGGTTGACATTTTACCATCAAATCACTACTGTTTTATCCGAGGGTGGCACGTCAAGAGTCAAGAATCCTACGTGGTTCTGTGAAAAGAGTAATAATGAAAGCATTCTGCCAATCGCCTCTGTGGTCTAGCGGTCCGGGTGTTGGACTTGACTGCATGAGGTCTCGGGTTCGAATCCCGGGTTGGTCAACAAAAAGAAAATTGGATTTTTCTAATTTTCTAATAAAAAAAAATGTTGGTCGGGATTGGAAATGTGCCCGGTTGGCGACAGGCTTGCCGTCTATCACATTGTGGGACTTAGTATCTTCGGCTAGTCGTGGGTGCCCTGGTTGTGCCTCTGCCTACCCCTTCGCGGATATGGGTGTGATGATACTTTTTTCTTCCAATACTATGTGGCATGTCTTTAAGGATCATGAAGTTCGACACATAACACTTGTTGTAGGCGATGCATCAACTCCTGTACAGTACTGTCCTATGTCTGTGTCCGTTAAGTGACTTAGCCTAAGTATATGTATAAATGTATGTGTGTCCAGCAAGCAACTGAAATATCAGACTCGGGGCCCACACAGATATATTAAAGTACTGTATAAGGATCAGATATTTCGTTTGCTTACTGTATCTTATATAATGTTAACATGGAATGAAATCAGTCCTTCTCAAGTAATTTATAAGATACAAAAAGTTACTAAAAATCTAATTTCGGAAATGCCATGTTAAAATTTGGAAAATAATACGAATTAAACTAAGAAAATATAACTGACGGAACTTACACTTGACGCTTGTTGAGATTTGTAACGGCATAAACAGTTTCACGTTAACTTTATTAAACAATACCAACCGGTTCCCTTTTATTACATTAAATATATATTACAGTGTTTATAAAGCTAGTGTGTATACTTGTATCTGTAGCCTATTACTCAACCCGGTGAACTTCGTATCGCTTGATGCTAAGAGCTATCAATAGTTTGTATTAAAAAAATAAAGTTTTCCCCGTGTTGGTCCGGGCTTCTTTGTAGAATAGACCATCTGCCTTCCTTGCCAGGCAGCTCGTAAAAAGCGAGCAAAGGCTCACCGTCACTAGCACCGTGAATTCTGACTAGGTGGTAGAGTTTAGTAGCGACTCGCCCGGATTGGTACCACCGCCTTACCTATTCCTGCCGCCATAACGTCATGACGTGTTCTGGTTCGGAGGGTAAGGTAGCCGGTAAACTTACTTTTGCTCGAGGGCTAACATCCCGGCCCCAGGTTGGCAACGCACCATTACCACCTTTGGTGTCTCTAGGCGGCGTTAATTTCTTACCATCAGGAAATCCGTCTGCTTGTTGGCCTTCCAATATCATAAAAAAAATAAAAAAAAGTAAAGTTTTTCCTAATTTCCACGCAATTTTCCATGCTTTTCTCTTTCTAGGAATCTTCTCTTGACAATAGCTCATATCACAAAACAGAATAAGCAAATAACTTCTATCAGTTTAGACAAGACGCGATGACCAAGGGAAATGGGGATCCGTCTTTTATTATTTTTTATTGATGTTGATAGTTATTTGATACGTCATAACGCTAAGGCCTTTATAATACTATTTTGTGCTACGCGCTACGCGTGGTTCTACGCGAACTTTGCGTAGATAAGCATTCCGTTATTTGTTATTACATACTGACGCCCAGCGCTTCACCTGCTTTTCAAATTCATAACATTGTTATTTTTCTTTTTTTCAAATCAAGGGTAACGAACAATATGATCAACAAAACGATGAAATGAATATTTACGTCTATTAGACATTTTCACAGATAGATTTCAACAAATAAATTTAAAAAACACGTTAACAAAACAAAATTTTAATACACATGTTTGTTCACATTTTAAGCTATTATTTTCTTAATGATTTTAATTAAAATTAACGGTTTCTAATACATTCGTTGATTACGTATTCCTTATATTTTTTATAATCGTTCACAAATTCGTTTTGCACTTGCAGGATTTACATTTTTAATGTGTCAGTGATTGAAATAAATAAAACTGTTCATAAATAAATTTTAAGTACTTAATTGTATAATTAAAATGTTTTTTTTGTAAAACAATTGCATGCTTATTTTCCCCGTGTTGGTCCGCTTAGTAGAATACATATCCACTTTCCTCTCCACCAGGCAGCTCGTAAGAGGCGAGTGAGGATTAAAATATAGGTCATTACCAACAGACCAATAGTAGAGTGCTGTGCAGCACCTTGCCCGGGTAAGGATCCACCGCCTTACTTATTCCTGTCGCCACAATGATTGTCATGTTCCGGTGAGGATAAGGTAGCCGGTAAACTTGCACAATAGGTCTTCCATTCCGGTCTCAAGGTCTACGCACCTGTTACATCTAGAGTATCTATAAGATACGATTGTCTCTTACAATCAGTAGCCGTTTGTTCGCTGGCATCTAAAATAAAGAGAAAGTTTTTGAGTAGAGGGATCGTTGGTATGTACTCAATACATAGGTATATGGAGGGTGAGATCACAAAGCAATCACAGCGAAATATCATAGACCACCAGCTATAATATAACAAATCCCAGGCGTATGTAGACACACACCTACTATTGTTTATGGTCAGTGTAATTACGTTCACCATTGTTGTAGGTAAATGAATACTTGCTGCCGACAGAAAGCTCTTTTAACAATATGTTGCGAGGCCAAAATATTGTTACTGCGTGTAATGTTATATAATTTATACTGATACGAACTCGAACAAGTAAAATCATTATAGTTGTAGATTTAAGATGTATTATTATAACTAGTGGTCGCCCATTGGTCGAAATTCGACCATAAAAATGTTTAATATCTTGTTGATAAGAACGCCATCTTCATTTCTCAAAATCAACTACTTTCTTTTCAAACTTTTTAGTTCGCAATCTGTGATCTTTTATCATAATCCTCAATATGTTTGTTTGTGTGTGTCAAATGCACGGTAGTGTCGGTAATGTTTTATTTATTAAAAAAAAAGTATCTTTACACCCATAACTACCCTGAAGAGGTAGGCAGAGGCACAACTAGTGCACACACGACTAGCCGAAGACACTAAGACACTGAGTAAAATTTGTAAAACCAAATTTTCTTTTTGTTGCCTGACCCGGGAATCGACCTCATGCAGTCAGTCAACCTGAACCGTTAGACCACAGAGGCGAGGTGTTTTATTTAATGATTTAATGTACATTACGAGCATTATTGTTGAAAAATATTAGCATTCTGCACTTCTTCTTCACATAAATTATAAGTGTGCCAAATTTTATGCTCCTGCGTCCTCGCAATTTTTGTAAAAAGGGATCCAAAGTTTTGGCATCACGTGTTAATATGTAGATACTTACCCTTTCACTGGTGCTGTGTACTGGCTGTACTTAGTGTAATTAGTTAATCAAATTTAACAAAAATACAAACCGGGTTCGCTTTTACATCTTCGAAACAATGCTTTTGTAGTTTAAATTTAGTTAATAAAGGCTGAATTTAGCTGAAATACAGACAAATCTTAATCGACATTCTCTTTATTATATAAAAATAAAATGCTGTTTGTTAGTCTCGCTATAACTGAACTAAACTCGCTAAAGCTAAACCGAATTGGTTAATTTTGGTTTTGAATTATTTGTTCAAGTCCAGGGAAGGTTCTAAAGATAAGGAAAAGGGGAAAACTGCAAGGAAGTTCAGAAAAACATTTTTTTATTTTGTCCCAAACAAACTGAACAGGTGAAACGAAGTTCGCCGGGATAGATAATGTATAAATAAATGTTTAGAATTGAGAAGCTTATTTTAGTATTTCCTTTCAGAAGTATATTCCGCATCACACAGAGCTCGATGTTATAATATATAATAAACTTAAAAGGCAAAAACGCAACCTCTATTTGCTTTGACCCCACTAATGCAAACATTAATGAAGCAGGTTATTAATACAGGTACAAAACTGCATAATGACTCGTGGTCTATTAAAACTTAAATGAATGAGCTTAATTACAAAACCCATTAAAAGACCTGCTTTCAAAAAAAACTCATCAATTTTTATTGCACCAAATTTCAAGATAAGCTCAAAGCCCAATATTTCCGGAGAGCATTTCGCCGGCGATGGTGGTCTTAATTAAATTAACTAAGCATCTCAGTAACGAAGTCAGGGTATTGTATTCATAAATGTAGTCCGCAAGGGTAAACTTTCTTTACTACTTTCTAGTAAATGGCACATTGACCTAATTCCTACGGTGCTTTCAGAAAATATGTGCTTATTTCCACATACCATTTGTTTTAGTTGACTCTATATTAATACTGTTATTCTAATAAATATCAATAAAATATGACAAGTTTCAAACAACAGACGATAAACATGCCTTGTTCTTCGGCTTTGAAAGGTTGGCAAAGGCGAAGAACACATAAAAATATGGTAAGGATATTAAATACAAGAAGTTTCATATTCTAAGAAAAAAAAAGTATCTTCACGCCCATATCCCCGAACAGGTAGGCAGAGGCACAGGCACCCACGACTAGCCGAAGACACTAGGTCCCACAATGTGATAGGTGGCAAGCCTATCGCCAACCGGGCACATTTCCAATCCCGAGCAACCTTTTTTTATTAGAAAATTGGGAAAAACCCAATTTTCTTTTTATTGTACGACCCGGGATTCTAACCCGGGACCTCTTGCAGTCAAGTTCAACAACTGAACCGCTAGACCACAGAGGCGAATTTAATAATTCTAAAAACTTAAAAAAAACATATAAGTCGTGAAGATAACGTAATATATTGGTCAATTTGAATTTCATTTTCATGATACGTTTGTTTGTGACCAGTTAATATTGTTATTTTATTTTGGTAGAGAAATAACCGGAGAACGTGGTATTGGACAACTTCTGATGATCTGGTCAAAGTCGTGGGAAGTCACTGGATACAAGCTAATGGTAATCGTGACTGTTGGCGCTCTTTTAAGGAGGCCTATGTCCAGCAGTGGACGTCCTTTGGCTGATCATGATGATGATAATGCTGATGATGAGAAATAATACCAAAAAAATCTTAATCACATTACGCATAGTTGACATTTGGTACGTATTTATAATAGCGCATTTTTAAATTTATAATTAATTTTCGTAGCTTTAATGGTGTAGAAAAATCCAAAAAATAAAAGGATAAGTGTTAATTGCCTGACCTTATTTTAAAATTCACTTTCACTTTTGAATATGGCGCGCAATTTTGTAATGCATAGTGCATTTTACGAAAGCGTTTTCTTTTTTCATTCTCAAAGGCAAAAGTTCCACGTTTAAGCATTGTTCTAATCCCCAGACCGGAGCACATCCAGCTCTTTTCATTTGGTCGGATTGAAAAGCAAGCTGCTTGATTTGTCGACGATTGCAAATTCAAAAGAGCGCTTAGCTCTATTTTATTGAATTACTCGTACATAGTCAAATGGCTATCTGCTCAGATAAAACTCATTTTTTAAGTATTTTTTTTAGTGACATATATTTTAGAAATGGCAGTAATATAAAAGATTTGATGCTTTTTACAAAACATTAAATAAATAAATAAATATCCCTGGACAAATTACACAAATTGAATCTAACCCTAAAGTAGGTAAGTAAGCAAATTATATGCTTGTGTTATGGGTGTTAGTCAAAGATACTAATACATAGAAATACTTAAAAACATAACAGAATAAATTTAATGAACACCCAGACCCGGAAAATGCAAACATCTAAATGTTCATCACACAAATGCCTGCCACCATCGTGAATCCAACCCGAGCCTTGCGGTTGGTCGGTCTAGTTAGGGGTGTACCTTAGCCACTCGAAAAACGAGGCGGTCAAATTATTTAAATTTAACCAACTAGTAGATTTAACATCGAAGCCAAAGTTACTTAAGTTTTGATTTGAAACAGAAGAGTTAAAAATGCCACTAATTTTCTAACAAAACATTTTTTAAATTTTTTTTACACCTTTAAGAAATGAGGATTTTTTTTACAGTCTGAAGAAAAATATAAGTATAATAGTAATAATAGTATAACAATAGTACTTATCGCTATTTTACTTAAAGGTAAAAAGTACTGAAATAATACCAAAAACTAGGTGATCTTGTCTTACACGTTTGTGTACTTTACGTTCTAGGACTCTCCGATGACGCAAAAGCCAAAGCAATAAATAGAATTCAAATAAAACTTAACATTGACAGACTTACAAACAAAAAGATCATAAAGCTTTGGTATGAAGGACTTCATAACGCAAGAATATTTTAAAACTAGTAAATCTTAAAAAAAACAACTCCAGATATTTAATTACAATGTCGCATTTTTTTTAAAGATAGCTAAAAATTCCAGGACGGTCTCGCATAAATTTAATGAACATCCAAATAGTGACTTTTGAGTTCTTCTATTAATATTATAAATGCGAAAGTTTGTATGTTTGTTTGTTACGTCTGCACACAAAAACTGCTTAACAATTTTTCATGAAATTTGGCAGACGTATAGATGGCGACTTGGATTAACAGGCAGAATAGTTTTTATCCCAAAAAATGTTCCTGTGGGACCACTAATCACGCGGACAACAGATAGTACCTAATAATATCTAAATTCTAATGTAGAGTATGATTACGTACAACCTAAAATCACTTATTACATCAGTATAAAACTTGTATAGGACTACCGCGGAATCATGGTCTGCTTTTTAAAAAAAGAACAATGAAAATCGGTTTGTTATTGGCCAAGTAATCGAGTTACCAGCATACAGAAAACGTGCAATCGAATTCATAATCCTTTTTAAAGTCGTCCTTCCTCCAATCCTTTGTAGAGTAATCATATTTCTCCGTACTAGTATTTTAAATTTCTGTGTTTATCGTTACATCTGGAAATATCGCAAAGATATTTGAAACTTAAGAAAATATTCAATATCAAAGAGGAAAATATCTTCAAATTGCACTCGTTATCGATGGATAACTTTCTCTATTGGATTTCTTGTTCTGGTAAAAGTATTACGTAACTGGTTATTGGAATACTTGATCAAAACGAGATTTATAAGTACAGGTGACTGTCAAGGGTATATTTACACTTTGTTAATGAAAATATTTGTTTTAGTACTCGTATTATGTATGTATGTATGTACAGATTGAGGGATTTTTGGATTGCCAAGAAAATAATATTTTTGAAGTGAAAACTTCTTTAGCGGCAAACAATGGGTAAAAACTTCTAAACTCGCGTCAGGACACATGACCTGATCAGAAATTCGTAAGACGGATGGAGAGTTGACAGCCGTAAAAGAGGAAGTATCCCTCTCTCTTTCTACGGCGCGGCGAAAATGAATGCCTGCGCCTTATTAAGACTGCACAGCTGACACTCACTATGATTTTTTCAATACCCTCCGAAGCACTAGGCAGAGGCACAACTAGAGCATCGACGACTAGCCGAAAACACTAACTCCCACTATGTAACAGGTGGCAAATCTATCGACAAGTAGGCACATATCCAATCCTGGGCAACGTTATTTTCATAAGAAAATGTAATGTTATGGTGCCAGGAACAGTGGTGCTAATCATATGAATCGTAGCAGATCTGCAACTACTAGTATTAATTTCTTGGATTGGCACCACGGTTCCTGCCGCCATAGCATATGTGGCTGTCGTATTTCATTCTGGCTTTTAGGGTAGCCAGTGGGCTACCCTAAAAGCCACAATGAAATACTTATTAAATTATTAAATATTAAATACTTATTAAATAATAGTTATTTTTTTATCAGAAGGCTAAAGATCTCAACCATAATTCAACCTCTGGTATGCGACTTCCGTACACTAGAAAACCTCACTTACATAAGAGTTGTCTGTATCCTTAGCTATAAAAAGTATTCACACCAAATATTAAACTCCATTTTGGATATTTTTGCAAAAATATTCAACGTCGCTAATAAAAGCGTTATTTGATAGCTCCGAAATACATTTGGCTTACATTGCGTAAGTGACATTTAAGTGTGGATAAAGTAATATCACTTAATGGCGTCATTCTTGAGGCCCACCATTTTCATGAGATTAGAATTTTCTCAAAATAATAAGATGTTAGGAAAGTAGTTATTACAGATATGGACGAATTATAGTTCTTACGTATTAGTCAAAGTATTGAATATACAAATAAAATAAATTGTCAAATAAATAAATGTAAAAAAAAAAATTAAATTTAGCCCTAATATAAGCAAGTTGTATACTTGTATTAAGGATGACAGTTAACGATTCTTATACATAGAAATACTTAAATAAATATCAGAATACCCCATACCATATCTAGGAATATAGATATGCATATTCAGATAGATCTTATGATAAGAAATACACTTCTTACAAACACCGAAGGCACTATTACTAGTGTGTTATTATGAACAATCTAACATTTTCAGGAAAGGAATCTCTGAAATAAGTCTGTGGGAAAATAAAGTGATTATTTCACAAAATATAAGCTTTCGGCATTCGCTATCTGGTCCGTAATCCTTCGGGAATTTCGCTTGAAGTATACTATCATTATTATGTTTGTGGGAAAATCTGCCCAAGGCGTTTCGAGTCCTTTTTTGATACCAATAACCTCACTATAATCTATACTCTGAAGATGTTCCTAAAAAATAATTAAAGTAGATTACTTGTAGATTACTAGAAATACATACACATTTTTTGCCTTTCTTCTTCTTTTTTTTAACATCAAAAATTTTGAAATTTTTTTCATTTGTTTTGGATTGGATCGCAAAAAAGCACGCGGATTTTCTGATTGGGAGAAATTCACGCTGCCTAGAGACACTAAAAATGGTAATGATGCGTTGCAAACCTGTAGCCGGGATGTTAGAAATAATTGTACTTGCTACCGTGTCCTCTGGACACGTCAACGACAAGCGCTGACGTTATAACAGCAGGAGTCGCTGTAAAACTCTATACCCACGTAGTCCCATTTTTATTGATATCGTTTTTACTCTCTTATTTGGTGATTTTAGGCCCTACCGAGGACCGCGCACGGGGTTCCACCCAAAAATCAGCCGCTGTTCGGCTCGGTATAGTATACGTTGCTCCATACAAATTGTATTAAAGCGATATAGGTAGATTATTTCGGCGGTCTAAATGCTCCTAAAAGTCCTTTCTAGTGTGCGTTATCCTTTAGGGTTCTTGCCTGACACCGTTGAGGCAACGAGTCTAGGTTTGCTTAATGTAAAATTAAACACGAGTAGATTCATATTTTACTCTTTGCTTTTTTCAGAACATCAGTGTTCACAGTTGTCTGTTATATACTTAGAATATAAATGTTGAAATTACTTAGTACTGTGTAAGCATTACGAAATTACTTAGCATTTTCCGCGTATAAAAAAGCAAACACAACATATTGCTTGGATCGTGAAAGATTTTAGGATATATTTTGTCAGTTCATCTATTTCAGCCCTCCCTATATCAATACATTTACCCGCCTAGGGCTAAAGGGTCGATTATGGCAAAATTCAATGTAGCGTTTACGTAATTTCGGTTTTCCGGTTTGGCGCGCCGAGTAATCGCCTGATTCACGAATACGTGTACATACAATCTGCGTGAACCATAATGTGTGAATATTTGACACATATTCTTTTGACTCTTTAACCTTTTTTAGTGTCACATGCTATTGTTATTTATCATCATTTTGCCATATTTTAACAGTAATTTTCATAACACTGTCACATATCCTATTAATATTATAAATGCGAAAGTTTGTATGTATGAATGAATGGATGTATGGATGTATGGATATTTGTTACTCTTTCACGCAAAAACTACAAAGCCGATTACGATGAAATTTGGTATGTAGGTAGCTGAAGACCTAGAATAACACATAGGCTACTTTTTATCCCGGAGTTCCCGCGGAATTGGGACTTACGCGGGTGAAACCGCGGGGCGCAGCTAGTTTAATATAAAACTAGTGGTTAGCGTATTATTTCAAATACTGTTATGGTTTCGATGCGATTCCCCGCAAGATCAAGTTTGTTTAATGATTTTTTTTACTTCTGGGTCTGAGTGTTTATTTCATTATTTGTTTAAGTATTCCTGTATAATATAATTAGTGGTGTTGACTCGCACTCCTAATAATAATAGTACAATTTAGTACTATTAACATGTTATAGTAGCAATAGCTTATTATATTAGTTCCGGTACAGTTAAAATAATAGTATTATTTATTGCCTTTGCAGTTAGATCAATTTTTATATTTTTTATGGTTGCTAATACCATCCGTAGTAAAAGTTATTGGCGACGTTTATCTTTTGGGAATATTATCTTTAAAGCATGTTTGTTATGTATGTTATAAAATAAAATTTATGTTATGATATAAAATAAATATAAATAAATGTTATGATATAAAAGGGGGTCATTGGCCAGAAGCGTGCACGTCGCGATCCCTGCCAGTCCATTGGACTGCAATTCTGGCCCGAAAAAGTACCGCAGAGCGGGTTAGGGC
>NJDD01003418.1:168858-203412 GCA_002245505.1 Calephelis nemesis
GGCTCGGACCCTTGGGGGGGATTTCTGTAACTTGAACCAACCTATATTAATAATATTTCTCTAGAATGGCAATTCTTTTTTGTTTTAAAAATTTCATTCATGTTTGTCATAAATTAAAAGGGACGTTATATTTTTGTACCCGTAAAAATGGTCGGAGTCCCGCTTTAGTCAACTAACTTTTATTAACGTTTACTTTGTATTCTTTTTTCAACAGTAACTGTTCCAAACCTGTACTTGATATAGTAGGTTTTCCACCAATTTTAATATAGCTGTGGCTATGAACAACTGTTTTTTGTAAAATTCACTTTTACAGCTTCAATGTAACTTTATTATAGACTTGTACTAGCGATCCGGCAGACGTTGTTCTGCTACTTTTTTAATGTCATTTGAGTAAAAAAATGAAGTGAGTCCCCTTGTCACTTAAGGGTATGGAAAATAGATGGTGGCCGATTCTCAGGGCCACTCAATATGTTCACAAAATTTTACGAAAATCGGTCTAGCCGTTTCGGGGGAGTTCAATCGCGCATACCGTGACACGAATTTTTTTATATTAGATTGAAGTGTTAATATGAATAACCTATACCTACAAAAAACATAAAATGAGTATATAAGTTAAAAACCTATTAAAACCTTTAACTTAGCTTGTAGGACAAAAACAAGTTTAATAGTCTTTCTAATACAAATGGTACATGGTGACAAAATATCTCAATTCATTTAATTTATTTCTGCTTTATAGCAATATGTACCCCATCTTCTTGTCATAACATTTTGATAACGTTGTTATCTCTTTTATCTGTGTTTGAAATTAAATAAATATTATTAAATATCTTTGTTAACAACTACCACATTTGCTAGTTCAAGAGCTTCTTCTTCTTGCAGATCGAGAGACACTAGCTAGAGTTTGTTTTGTATTTTATTATTGCTTGTTTAAATAAAATACTAGCAATAAAACCTGCAAAACCCAGTAGAAGAGGGAAACCTAAAAGTACTAGCTAAACGTCGGGGTTAAAAATATATGTGTCAATGGACTCAAGAAAAGGGAAGCCGAAGTCCAACCGGGATAGCTTGTTACGAGTAAGAAAAAGGAAGCTGACCCAAGATACCCAAATTTAAATTTAAGTGGCAACAGGGTAAACCATGAAGCTATATTACGACTGGGGGTTACACTCCTAACAAAGAGTTTTGTGATGTCAATAAACACGTCAAACAAACAAGTTAAAATGAAAGCGGGGCCAGTTACTGAGAGAGTCAGCAATATTTGGAAATGACATCATGTCTCTGTTGGAAGTGCAACCTCTAGTAGTATTAGAGTTTTAGAGGATAAACAAAACGACGATGATTATTACAATGAATTATGTTTCCTTTCGCTCATGTTATTTGAATAAAAAAGTAACAAAATAAGGATAATATGACAGGAAGCGTTAGCACTTTAAAATATGTCGTTTAAAATATGTCCTTTTATTAGCTATTTCAAGCTCGTGCGCGAATGGGAAGCCTATTTAACTATATTATACGGAAATGAAAAGGTGAAATATTTTTCATAATGCTTTTTCATATTGCATAAAATAATAATGTTCCTATAATATTAAACTTACACAGTTACCTAGTTTTTATTTGGTATTTCACCCGTATTGTGTTCATATTTAACCATATATTCAAACTTGGGACTTAATATATGGATTTCTTCCAATCCAATTATGAAAATAATCAACAAAGATAATGTTACTCTTACCCCTTGAATTGTCATGAGTCGAATTACGTTCAAAAAAGTGAGAATTACCAATGAAATGTACCTACATATTTGCTGTTGACCAGAGTCTCCTATGTAGAACAGGGATGCCACACTGCTAGGTGGCTCGTAGGTCAGCCAAGATTAAGTGTGTCATTAAAGAAAAGAAAATAAAATATATTTATTTGCGGAATATGCGTATTGAAGTTGTTACAAAATTATCTAAGATATCCAACATATTCTACCACATTATGGCGTGCAAATATTTTAATATTTCTAAAAGTAATTATTTATTTAATGTTTTAATGTTCATACAAAAATAGTTTTATATTTGCTTATAACAATTATAAATTAAAAACAATTATAAAATGTAAATAAATTAAACCCTGTCTCCTATACACTACCACCGTTTCCAAACCTAGTTATTCAGGAAAAAACGGCGAAACAATTACTAATAAGACCACTGACAGCAGAGTGAAGAGTAGTTTCGTAAAAAGAGGTCCAAAGTTTTTGCTTCACGTATTAATATTATGATAATACTGGCCAGAATTACCTACCACATTTACGGTGTCTCATAGTCACGTCGTCTCGTACCATCAGAAGAGCCGTGTGGTTACTATTGTATATATATATATCATCAAGTGCCAAATCTCACGGTACTTTCAGACCTTCCAGACGCCGGTTTCGGAGACCCTTGACACCTTCCTCAGATCATATTACATACAAAAATTCAGACATAATTCAAAATTAAGAGCGTTATACTCTGATGTTTCAATCGTTTCTTACCGACACGCATATCACTTTAAAAAAAATTGATATTCTAAAACAAATTTATTATTTATTGTTATTATTTATTTATTATTGTCATTTATTTTTACTATCTCTTATTTTCTACATTTATATATTTAACATACAAAAAATAATATTAAAAATATAAACATAAAAAATAGGTAACCAAAAACGGTGGTCTTAAAACTAAACCGTCAGTTATTATTTATTATTATTTTTTAGTTATTTATTATCATTTATTTATTTATTTATTATTATTTATTTATTTATTGTCGCCTCTGTGGTCTAGCGGTTCAGTTGTTGGACTTGACTGCATAAGGTCCCGGGTTCGAATAACGGGTCGGGCAACAAAAAGAAAATTGGAAAAATCCAATTTTCTAATAAAAAAAAAGTTTGTTCGGGATTGGATATGTGCCCGGTTGGCGATAGGTTTGCCACCTATCACATTGTGGGACTTAGTGTCTTCGGCTAGCCGTGGGTACCCGGGTTATGCCTCTGCCTACCACGTGGGGGATATGGGCGTGAAGATACTTTTTTTTTAATTTATTATGATTTGATGTTGTGTTAGACAGAGAACAAGTAGTGGGATGGCCTTCTTGATGGCTAAGTGATATTCGCCGCTTATACACACCAATGTCACTAGTTCCCGACCGGGAATCTTGAATCTTAAGAAGGCTCGATTCTTTGCCTAAATGTGGAAATCCACCGGTTGCCTTACTATTAAGAACGGAACACGACAATAGCAAGCACTGACGCTTAAGTGCTGGTATCAATCTAGATTGCCTAGGCAAGCTGTTTTACGCAACTCTTCCGTATACTTAAAAATATACAAAGGACTTTTGTGTCCTGTTTAACGGACAGTTATTTTGTTCATGAGCGCTATACGGTGCGTAAATGTCACACAAACGAACGTAAATTTCAAAAAGTTGAAAAGTAATTGGGTCATTGGTTTCCAGATATTGCGGGTAAAATGGACGCTTACCACGAAATACAATTGAGTTTAATTGTGAGGTCAATTACGGGTTTTACTTCGTTGTTGTCTTTAATGTGACAACATTTTTACTTCATGTCACAAAGGTTTTGGGGGTGTTCTTTTAATGTCAAAGTAACAATTCAAAAAATAAAATTAGGTAATATGTAACACTCACTCTCTCATACTCATATTTTAAAGTAAAAAAAAGAATATTATATATTTGCAAATTTGTTTAGTTAGAGCTGATCTCCGCAAAGCAGTTGTCAGAATTTAACGGGAATTTCTCTGAAAAATAGCTAGTAGTAGTGACTGTATGCATTGGCATACACACATTTTCATGCCAAGTACCTTACGAGGTAGGCAGAGAGTAAACACTTTTTTTGTAGTTAACACTTGTATTTATCCACAAATACAAGTGTTAACTACAAAAAAACGTGTGTGTATAATGGAACTCCACCAAGTGCCGACGATAGCAATTATAGATTCTAGGCAGAGTATTGAGAGCTTTTTCTCAAGATCGTTGCAGACCTTTATGGATTCCTCCACATTCATTACCCTTTCCATACAAACACGCCGGTTTCGGAGATTATTGACACCACGATCAGAAAATACTTGACCAATTTCATCATGGAATACCAACCTAGGTCTTGCCGAGTACCTACATCTATCCACATTCGTATTTGATGTCTGTTTTGTTAATCTTTCATTTGCCATTGTTTACACGTGACTGAACCAGCAGAGCATGCCCTTTTTGATTTAAAGACTAACACTTTCTTTCAATCCCACTCTTTCTTGGATCTCACTGTTTCGAATGTGGTCAGCAAGCGATTGAGGTAGAGTTACGAACTTAGTTATAAATGTCAAAAATGTTTAATAAAAAAAAAGGAGTAAACAAATAAGAGTCTGTAATTCTAGGCTAGTCATAACATTATAAATTTTAAAATGTCATGTTACATTTACTAGCAGGATTACTTCCATAAAGAAACTAAAACTTGGTATGAATATTTATAACTAACATCTTGACGCAGCTTCGCCTGCGTAACTTGGCTTATACTGCACCGATTTCGATGACACAAAGCCTTTGTCACTCAGGCATAATGATGCTTTCTGATTCTGAAGGTAAAAGAATTTTGGAAATCGATCTAGTAGTTTCAGAGCCTATTCGTTTCGATCAGACAAACAGACAAGAAATCAAACCTTTCCTCTTTATAATATTAGTATCGATAAAGATGATGAATGATACCTAAATTAATTAGAGGAGTGAACGAGGTAACTTCATAGGTAGACAAAGCCGCCGACAGCAACTAAACTAAAATACTAATAAGAAATAAGTAATCAAGCATTTCAAGTTTATCCACGGAGATATCAGCGCTTCCGTAATTGATTAGGAAGTCAAATATTTCCTTGTTTAGCGAGAGAGTTTGGAGATTGAATTTCGTTTAATTTCTAAACAAATATTCGAAGCTATCTGACATTTCGGAGAAATATCGTATTCGATCTTAGAATAATAACGCTATAGAAAGATAGTCTTCATAGTAACGCTGTGTCAATATTGAAGCAAAAAACTAATTCACACACGCAGGACGATTACTAGCTTACGCTTGTCACCACGCACACATGCACTTGTATTACGCTGCCAGTTAAAGTGCAGTTTTCCCGAAAATGGGGAAAAGATGTCGACGATGATGACAATTTGTTTTTGACATTAATACGTAAATAGCTCTAAATATTTTGAACACTTTATTTTCTATTGCCAGTTAAATATAGTAGTCGTTTAATTTTTTAGTATTACGAGGATCTCAATGTGAAATAAATAAAAGTAAACTACTAAATTGGCTACTAAACATTTTGGTACAACACAGTAGACATATCATTACTAATGAATGCCTTTTTTTAAAGTTTACAAAAAATCTATTAAAGATGTATTTCTCAGTTGGAGACGCCGAGTCTTTTGTTTCAAAATTTTTATAACGTTCATGTATTTGAAATTAAGTAATGAGCTTTTATTTAACTTATTTCGACGGAGGACTTTACAAGGATTATCAAATATGTAATGGAATTTATCCTCTGATGGTTGCCTGAAGTTCCCGCGTGGCGTACTACAAAATGAATTTTTTCCCACTCATTTGTTAGTAATAACAGGGTCATCAGGAGTCATTTAAACAACGACAAACAATATTACTAATTTTAAATCAAAAACAGTGTTAGACTTTTCAACTATCAAGTAACACAAGTACGTATCCATACAATATAACTTTTAACGAAAACAACATCTACGTCATAAGAGAACGTATCACATACTTAAATAAAAATCGGTAAAAACTATTTAAAAATTAACCAAGTGGTCAGTGAAAGTGGGAAAATATTTTAACGATCCGACAACATTGAGCATTGAAACAATACATAAACAACATTTTTCTTTCTGAACATGATTAACTAGAAAATACTATGAAATAATGAAAGCTTGCCTGTGAAAAACAATGTTATTATTATAGTTTTGTTTATTAGATGTGTTGTGACACAATTTAAATACACAAACAGTCATAATTATTTTTTATTCGCGAGATGCGCTCGGCGCCATTTGACGTTGAACACTACGGCACGGTTTGGCGTTTGGACCCATAAATGGCTCCAAATAAAAATTAAAATGCTTCAAAATGGACACGCGGACTTGGTTTCTATAGCGTTATTATTCTAAGTATTCGATATTAATTTTCACGTAGACGATGAATGAAATGTCATACAAACTTTGAAGTGTTGCAATCCTTTGACCATTACTAAGTATAAAAATTCATTTAATAAAGGTACGTTTTGTAAGTTCTGGGTTCCATACCAGATATAATATAAATATACACCACATTATTTTAATCAGTACATGCTGCAGAAGAGTCTCCCGGCCGCGTCAAAAACTGCTGAACTAATTTTTATATATGGTTTACACCGATATATAAGTTGCATAAATTGGCGTGGATTTTCGGTTTCGGTACACTTGGAAGGCTTTTTTTTTTGAATGACTAATGTGTTGTCAACCACGCGGTTTTTACAACTTCACCGGGCTTTACTTGGAAGGCAACATTCTGAAGCTTATTGATTAGTTTGCATACCAAACTCATGAACCTACGTCTCGTCACCAGTGGCAACTTAAAGTTGTGAGATAATAATGATATACATATTAATTATTTTCAAACGTATACTTATAGCGTAACATATCATTTGTAATAAATATAAGAATTAAAATAACAACAGTAAGGCATCTGTCAACAGAAAACATAAATATGTTTAACTAGCTGCGCCCCGCGGTTTCACCCGCGTAAGTCCCAATCCCGCGGGAACTCCAGAATAAAAAGTAGCCTATATGTTATTCTGGGTCTTCAGCTACCTACATACCAAATTTCATCGTAATCGGCTTTGTAGTTTTCTTGTGAAAGAGTAACAAACATCCATACATACAAACTTTCGCATTTATAATATTAATAGGATTAAATCTTAATTATAAGAGCTACGTAAAGAAAACATAATACTAATGAATCAATTAAAATTTCTATCACATCATGAACAATGTGTATTATCTTTCATAAATAGTACAAACCAATTAAAATGGGGTTTGTGTTCATTCGGTAACGCAAACGAATATAATAATAGAATTAACAATTCTCTTTTATGAGTGTTAATAACGCAGTAATTGAATTCCATTCCTCCTATGATAATGACCGCACGTTACACACTAATTGTTGGAATCAAAAATTAATTTAGACATTTAATGTAGTTTTACTTTAATAATTGACTTTGCCGACGGTTTCGCTTTAGAACAAAACCAGAATATTTTTCTGCGGTCGAACATATTATTTTCACTCCCTTTTCATGACTTTTTTACTTTTTACTACTTTTTTACTCTACTTTTGACATTTTAAGGTAATCGCCATTGCAATTGTTAATAAATATATTTCTAGTTTTTTTTTTCAAAATTGACATTGAATGAATGAATGAATACACTTCTCTCTCTATCTCTGCCAGACAACCTTAACTACAAGCAATGTGCCGTTATATAGGTTTATACCATTCATTTAAAGTACGATCAAAATATATTTTCATCTGTATTTTATATTAAAGGTTTCAATTTGATTTATTTTAGGTAGAGTTAAAAAAGAATGGAACTATGTTTGGAACTTTACCTGAACTTGATCAAATTTCATCAAATGGAGTAAGACAGTTGCACAAAGTCGTGGCATCACCGGGTGGCGTGAAGGTAATCGTGGAGTTTTTAGTCGGTTCGATCCCGACATAACCGTAAGCTGCTTCAAGAGCTGCGGGTATCCGGGGCGATTTTACACGTAACAGAAAAAGTAGCTTTGGTAATAAAATAAATTTAATTCATCCGACACGTAAAAGTAAAATAATAAATTAAATAAGCCGACCTGCTAATTTAATTAGATCTAATTGATTTAAACCAAAACATATTTTCATCTGTGAACTTGATCAAATTCAACACTCGTTTGTCTGGTTGTTTGAAAATGAAAGTTTTAGTTTCAGAATTCCAAATATCCAGATCTTTCGTAGGATAACGTACTAAACTGGTAATACTCTGTTTATTATTATAGTGTAATTAATAACAAAAATTCAAAATAAATTGGTTATTATGTATATTAGGCATAATATTAGCTCCGTTTCAAGATTAGATAATATTGCGAAAGCTTGAAATATGGACTTAATCTACATAGTGATTTCCATAATATTTTAACAAACACAACAAGTTGATGTTTAAAAGGATTAATGTTTGAATACATTATGCAAGCTTTTCGCAGATTTAGAAAATAAACATAAAGATAACTGAGAAAGGAAAAGTTTAAGTTAAATTCTGTTTTATGCTTATCGCTATATTCTAGTCTGAAAAAAAAGTAGCTTCTCGCCCATATCCCCGAAGAGGTAGGCAGAGGCACAACCAGGGCAACCACGACTAGCCGAAGACACTAAGTCCCATAATGTGATAGGTGGCAAGCCTATCGCCAACCGGGCACATTTCCAATCCCGACCAACATTTTTTTATTAGAAAATTGGAAAAATCCAATTATCTTTTTGTTGGCCGACCCGGGTCTCGAACCCGAGACCTCATGCAGTCAAGTCCAACACTCGGACCGCTAGACCACAGAGGCGATTCTAGTCTGAAGTTTCAATAATAAACTTTGGATGAAATTATTTTTAAATAATTATTTATGCGCAGTGAAATTACAGTAAAACGACTCCGTTTCAATAAGTACATCATGTACTTACTTAAAAATTAAGTACATCATCATCTTTTGATGGCAATGGGACCATTTATGAAGTTCACTCTTTCAAATAAAAAAAAATTAAAATCATTTCAGAAATGACTCGGAAATCGATTAACATACATAAAAATATAAGAGTCGAAAATATCACTTCATTCATTTTTCAAAATCGGTTAAAATCAGCGTGTCGATAAAATTCCATGTAATAACTAATCTGTGTTATCCCTTACTAGGTACTTATTTTAACAATGGTGCTCAACAAAGTCATGTTTCGTTGCGAATAGTAGGGTATAACATACAATAATATTGTATTTATTTATATTGTAAAAATATATTATATTTCGAGTTTTTTACGGAATTAGAAACAAACAAGCAAAAATATATGTCATTGATAAACGACAACCCTCTTACCACGCCCGTTGATCTGGTGTGTAACTTCATTTTTTGTTAGCAAAAGTGAAGTTACACGCCAGATCAACGGGCGCGTAAGTTTTATTATTAAGGGTCCAAATATGGAAATTGAGCGTTGCTAACTTGAGGGCGGGCTGTTAAGCACCTTGCATAAGTTTAGTAGCTACCTAACGAAAACCGAAACACGACAGTGACGAGTTTGGTTTGGGTAAGCTACTCCTCAGTTTTTACCACTGTATATTAAAACAGGGTGACCATTTGAAATTGTCATACTATGACATGAGCATTGATAAAAATAGTACAACGATAAAATAAGTTAGACTAGCTCTAAAAATCCAAGAGTATGCAAATAAACTAAATTGTAATTTATATTCTTAACAGTTACGGGCATCAAACGCCCTTCATAAGTTCAATGTATGAAGGTCACAGGTCATAACACCAAGTCTAGTATCTTATCATTTGATTGCTTTATAGATTTATTCAATTTTGCATCTTTACAGAACTTTTATTTACTTTCAATAAAATGAAAGAAATATTTTTCGATCTATTGACTAGTTTTGAGTTTGGTCTGGGCAACGAAATTTAATGAATTTTAAATAAAACATTCTATACTTAATTTCGTTATTTTTTATATTGATTACCTTCCCTTTAACTTTGATAAAGTTCAGTCATTACCTAAATTCAGTTATATTTTTAGTCATTCAGTTATAAATAGGAATAAGTATAAACTTTCTACTTAAATGCTCAAATTCGAAAGGGATAGTTCTGTAATGTAGAAGGAATGACAGATGAAAGATCGACAAAGCAGATATATACACTGCGAATGTGGATGGATGCAGGTATACGTGGAGACTTATGCTGACATGCCACGATCAAATTGTTCGAGTTTTATGCGACGGTAGTATAAAGAGTCTCCGCAACCTCCCTATTTATATGAGAAGTATAATGAATGTCGAGGAGGCCAGACAGGTCTGTACAGATCATCACATTTGGCACTCGTCACTCACTGCATAACCCGTCAGGGACTTGGCGTAAAATGTCCCCAGACAAGTTTAATGAAATTGTTAAAAAAATAGTGTTGAAGACAGTAATGTTGAGAAAATACTGGAATACAAATAATTGTTTTTTAATACAGTAGATTTCGGACTATTTAGTAGATGGTTTATGTGAAGTTTGCATAAAATCGGTAGAGTGGTTCTTCATCTAACACAGTTTTTGTAAAAAAATGATCATATGGGGATTGTGCCGTCATATTGAGACTTTTTTCAATTGTTTTTTTTTCTTTTTTGGTGTGTTATGTCATTCATGTGGTCATATCTATAAATAACTAAAGGTTATTGTTCCGAGGATCATATTCGTAGCGAAGCACGTACCGGGCCACTAGTACATTAAAAGTATGTTTATTACACAAATGTCGATCCCTTTTGAGAATTAAATCCGAGCCCTAGCGATCAATGTTGTTTGAAGTGTATTTGACCCATTCAACAATAGAGATTCAAATATATTGGATTTTGTTCACTGATCACTATTTTACTAAGTATATAACTATGTTTAGTTACATTAAATATGTAAGTACTAGCTGCGCCCCGCGGTTTCACCCGCGTAAGTCCCAATCCCGCGGGAACTCCGGGATAAAAAGTAGCCTATATGTTATTCTGGGTCTTCAGCTACCTACATACCAAATTTCATCGTAATCGGCTTTGTAGTTTTTGCGTGAAAGAGTAACAAACATCCATACATCCATACATACAAACTTTCGCATTTATAATATTAATAGGATAATACGTACCACATGTCGATTCGTATCAGTAAGTTCGAAGAAGATTGATTGACCATTGATATTACATTTCTTTTCACCTTTATTGTCCGTAGGAAATCCAATTTTCCTAACAATCTTACCTCCTGCTTGAGTCTGTTTTACGAAACAATATGACGCTTACATAAGCTACACGTGTGTATATAGTTAACATCAAATTAATTAAAAGCCAATTAGATAGCTTAATTAACTAATGATTACAATTTACAACTACTTAAATTTGACTTTCGTCGATATCTAGACACATTGTATAATCTGTTTATTCTTCTAGCAATAATTTACGAGTAAATAAAACACCGTGATAAAAAAAATATATATTGTAGGATTCTGTTTGTTCGCTCAGTACGGCAACTAAAATAATCAATAAACCGGAAATTTCGAAGCAATGCAAAAAACCTAATTCTGATCAATTAAGTAATTATTTATATTAAGAGTTGAAATAAAAACATAAACAATCAAAAAAATGTTAACGACCTTATCAAAACATTTAATTATAAAAATAAAACAAGGCCTGTGATTATCTATGGTTCGTTTAAACAAGTAAACAAAAGTCACATTGAGATTGTTTACAAAATCAAAAATTACAAAAGTGTAATGAAAATAATAATTTAAAAAATACAAATGTCATCGGAGCAGGGTAGTTTAATTTCGAATACTATTTAGTGCATTATACCTTAAGTAAGATTCGCTATTGGAGTTTTTTAGATAACAAGAAATTTTGGAGCCGTTTTTAGTAATTATTGTGTATAATATGACTTTCAAAAACTTAATTTAGGTATTCTATTTTTTTCTTATTCTTATATTGAAGTCCAATATTTTTATTTGATGTAATAATTTAATCTTTAGCTAACCCGTTATTTCTTAGACGTTATTATAAAAAAGCAAATTCGTATTATTCCGAACTTCCAGCGATTTCGTAAATTAGATACGACGTGTTGCGTGAGACTGTCTCTAACTTGCTCTTGGAAAGTATTAAGTTCCCTCTTCGGAAATTGCTATGACTTGAATTTTTAACCACTATAAGATTGAAGTTGTTACATTTCATATCTGTAGAACCTGCATTGCAACAATAAAATCTTTAGATTAAGAAACTGCTATTTTTAGATGGTGGAAATGGAAATATTAAATATTAAATCGCGTTAATGTGAACCGCACCAAAAACATAAATGTAAAAAAGAGGAGCCAAGTTCAATACAAAAATTATGCTTGGCTGTGAACTCCGCCGCAAAAAGAATGAAAATCTTAATGGGTGCCAAGTTCTAAGCAAAATCCAAATACTTATTTATAGGAACAAAATAACATTAAGTATGAAACTCTATTTCTTTGCTTTATTCGATAACTATAACAAATGCTGTTATTTCAAAATAAGAGATCTAATAGTAGGTTAGGTAGGATTTTTCGATTGTTTCCTACGATTACATATAATTACTGAGCTGGATTCCAAATTTCATCCTTCTAGGTCCTCTGGAAGTAGGTTATATTTAGCTACTATATGTATGTCAGTCAGTCAGTCAGTAGGTACTAAAATTTACGACTTTTAGACCTTTATATCATTATAACCGTTTGAGCTAGCTTTATGAAATTTGAGATTCTTGATGTCCTTATGGATATGATTACACACTGTAGTTTTATGTATTTACGTTAAATAGATTTTGAGTTATAAAAGGGTCAAAAGTGGCACCATGTGGTTCGTGTAAAAAGACACTTGGCCCTGGCTAGCCAGTTCATTGCTTAAACTTGGCTTGGCACGCTGCCGCGTGTCTAGATCATATCGTTATTTTGCAGCTGGTAGGTAATAGACTCGGCTTGCGATAATAAGTCTATTCATAATAGGACCTGAATTTGAGAAGGAGACATCATATAGTTTTTAACCGACCTTAAGTAAATAAGTAGCGGATTATTAATTCAACGCGGAATTTTATTTGTCTAACCAACTTCAAAAATTGTTTTCGATTCGTTTGTCTTTTTATATTTTTTTGTGTTTCTTGTCCGACTCTTTTATGGGACCACCTTGATGAATGTGCCTAACATTCACCAAGGTGGTCCCATTTATCAAAAAAATACTTTAGTGCAATTTGTGTGTATACCTCTGGTCTCTTGACAGAGATTAAAAAGAAAATATTCTCTGTGATTTGAAATAACAAACTTTTTGAAGTGAAAACTTCTTCCTTTAGCGGCATTGCGCACTTTTTTTTGGAATGGATAAAAACTTCTAAACTCGCGTCAGGACACGTGACCTGATTCCTAAGACAAAAATTCACAAAACGGTGGAGGACGCTTGCGCGAATTATGGTGTTGTCATGTTTGTGTATGCTAGCGCAATAATAAAATATTGTATTCCACATAGTAGAATCAGAATCAGAATCAGAATATTCTTTATTCACATGAACCATACAAGTGGTATTTGTGCGCGTCGACATTTTTTTAAACTACCACCGGATCGGAATCGCGGCCTCACACTGAGAAGATCCGGCGAAAGAAACTCAGCGGGCTTGTCTTTTTTCAATAATAATATTTACAATATAATCTAGCTTAAAAATACAAATAACAATCTAATTTTAACTTAAATAAAAGGTACAACAAATTACATTACAAATTGCAGTGGGAGATTGAAATCTCTATCCCCAAGCATGTTCATCTTCCAAATAATCTGAGACCGTATAATAGCCTTTTTGACATAATTTTGCTTTGATACATTTTTTAAACTTATTAATAGGTAGATCTCTAATATCAATGGGCAGCTTATTGTAAAAACGTATACATTGACCGAAAAAGGATTTACTAATTTTATGAAGACGAGTTTTGTATACGGCTAGATTATTTTTATCTCTCGTATTTACATTGTGAACATCACATTTTTTTGTAAACATACATAGATTTTTTTTGACATACATTAAATTCTCATAAATGTATTGAGAGCTGCAGGTTAAAATATTTATTTCTTTGAATTTTTCACGCAGGGAATCCCTTACATTAAGATTATAAATAGCTCTAATGGCTCTTTTTTGTAATCTTAATTGTAGAAGATCCTAACTTAAATCGACTTACACCGAACTGGGAATTGATTATATTAAGTAAGTATATCAGCGATCATATTAAAAGTGGGTTGACTAAACAAATCCCGAACCGAATATTTTTATTATTTAAAAAATGTTTTCCGTGTTTCCAATAATTTTTCAGGCGATATGCGGTATGTCTACATAAATTATAATAAAATTATAGTAAACATTTTGAAAATTGTTATAAATCTGCACCTACGCCGACATATTTTTTTCTGTTATCCGATCCCGTGAAAGTAACTAGCATCGACAATTATCTGTTTATACTTGGTAATCTAAATAAATAACAGGCAACCCAACTTCTGCAACTTCGTCTTAAACCTACTTTAAGTCGGGATAAAATCTTAATATTGCACCAATTAATGAATAAAGAAATATTTGAAAGAATAAAAAAAGTCCAGGATTTTTCAGGCAACTCATTTTTAATATATTTTCTGATATACTAAATTTTGTTATAAAAACGGTTTCATCCTATTATCAGATCGGTGTAGGTCCACCTAATTTCGGATCTTAGACTAACATAAATGATTGTACTTTCATACTGAGAATTAAAGCAATTCGTGCAAAGTTATTCCCTAACCATTCCCAAATATCAAAAATGCACAACGTTAAAATTAAAATTTTCACTTCTGCCGGCGCTCCCGGAGTGCAACCCGTCGTTTTTTTTATCTAGTATAAAATCTATGCAAGACACGTGCAAACATTTACATATTACCACCAGGCACTTAACACTAAGTCCTTATTTTTATTAATCTTATTTCTAGAAATACTTTTTGTCTGATCTAGCTTCAAAAGTCTTATTTTTTAGGCCTTCTTGAAGAACATTTCCTGATAATATTATTTAAGTAATACAATCCCTATAGCTTTACTATGTTTTTTATACATCAACGCTTCAAAATGATGTCATATAAAATAAAGTATGGAAAATTGCCAATGTTCTTGATATAAGTATACATCATCTCCTGATAGTTGTCTCCAGAAAAAGTTTTTTAAACTACTAAATTTTCTATCGCAGAGTAGACAGTGTAAATATTACATCACAGTGACGTAATCACACTAAATTACGTAAGTAACAATAAAGAAAAGAATCTTCTGAAATAAAATAAATTCACTGACATTTAAAAATAACAGTTCAATAATAATTATATCTTAGAAATATTATTACCCGCGCAAAGCTCTTTCACAGAGCCACTATAAAAAAAACAATAAAATATGGCGGCAATTCTACCTCCGACGTGAACTAAAACGCTCGTTTCATGTTTTGGCGTATTTCCTTAAAATTTAAAACTTGAATAACTGTTCCACTTTTCATAACTTTTAACGATTTATGATTCTCAGCATGATTTATGGAAGTTTTAACGGCGCCTTGAGCGGACAACAATATTCAGGAGTCAAACTTCCAGTTCCTTTTATTCCCATTAAAATAAAATCGGTAAATCATTTTTCTTGTTATACAGGCGGATTTTATTTTGAAGTCGATATGATTTTTTCCACCATAATCCGTAGTAAATATGATTTTAGTAAAAGTATTATTATACCTGTAAGACCTGAGCTCTGTATGAAAATATTCGTATCTGGGTATTTGTTAAATTTATTTCGGTATCT
Source organism: Calephelis nemesis (assembly GCA_002245505.1). Lineage (NCBI taxonomy): Eukaryota > Metazoa > Arthropoda > Insecta > Lepidoptera > Riodinidae > Calephelis > Calephelis nemesis. Next base: position 184,505 of record NJDD01003418.1, read on the forward strand.
ATCTTTATGTATTGGTAACTTACGATTATAATACATACATACATACATACATATCTTCACGACAAATCCCTTACGGGGTAGGCAGAGTGTAGTGAGTGCCAGACCTCACGATCCTGACAAACCTGTCTTGCTTCCTTCACATTCATTACCCTTTTCATACAAACACGCCGGTTTCGGAGACTCTTGACACCACCCTCGGATAATATCCGATTGATCTGATCGTGAAATGTCAGCCTTGGTCTCCCCGGGTACAATTATAATACAACACGAACCTTAAGTTTAGATGTACTTACTCGACTTTACAGACTATAATATGTCAAGAATCATTTATTTAGATCTAGATAAAGTTAGAAATAAACTATCTACACATTCTTATGGTCCTCAAAGTAGTAGGCAGAGGTAGGCAAGCCTACATTCTAGGCACCCACAATTAGCCGAAGTTATTTAGACCCAGAACCACGTGGGCACTTATCCAATTTGGCAAAGAAACATATTTTGTGGAACTCAAACCCAACACCATAATATGTAGTCAATGCCAACACCAAACCACTACCCAACAGAAAAAAATCGTCATGATGACAACAAAAGCAGAAGACAAAAATGATGATATGATTCTTATAACCATTATGTAATAATATTTACGCCATCTTACAGCAGTCTCTCTGTCAATCTAAAGATTATATTATTGTGTTGCAGGTTCTAGAGATACGTATTTTAACCTCGTAATTGTCAAAATTCAACCACCACGTCGGAAGTACGGTGTTTTAATAAACAGTTTGCACTCTGGGAATGCCGGCAGAAGTAAAATTTTGGAATGGTTAGGGAATAATTTTGCACGAATTGCTTTAATTATCAGTACGAAAGTACTATCGTTTATGTGATACAATACAATATTCATTTAGTGCGCTATCGTACACAAACATGACAACAAGAACATACGCGCAAGCGCCCTGCGCCGTCTTATTCGCGCAAGCACCCTGAGCCGTCTTTCGAATCAGGTCACGTATCCCGACGCGAGTTTAGAAGTTTTTTCCCATTCCAAAAAGTGCGCATCGCCGCTAAAGAAGTTTTCACTTCAAAAAATAACATAATGAAATATAGGTGTCGAACTTAATAAGCTCCTCGTTTTTTCGAAGCCGTCTAAAAATAGATAGTTAATAACGTAATATTCAGTTGGGCTCTAGAAAATCTAATTTTGTAATGATACAATCTGTTATAAGGTGATCTCAGAAGGAGGTTTATCTAATCTGACTTTATACAATTAGGGCTGAATGGCTAAGTAATCGCAATTAATTATGAATTAATCAATTAGTAATAAGCTTTAAGCTATGTAACATAATACTACAAAGATTTAGGTAATTGTTTGTTAATTGTTGCTCTAAGGCATGTGATGTAATATAATATCAATTTATTATTTCTATATATTTTAAGAACTGTATTAAAGTAGCCGGTTGGTACTAGATAAGCCACCTATATCATTGTGTGACTAAGTAGGGCCTTCTACAAATCGGGGGTACCCTGGTACCTTTTACCTGCCACTATTACTCACGAATAAGTATTACTCAATATAAGTTTGAAGCTCAGTATAGTTCAAGTAAAATGTCAAGAAAATTAGGCTGTCAAAACTTTACTTAGAAATACTCGTAGAAATACGAATTCGTTTATTTTATTATATTACGAGGGTCAAACTGAAAGTTCTTAGAAAATCAAAAACTAAGCATTCTAGCAAGTTATTAGTTTTATTATAACTTTTGAAAATAGCGTCCATTTACATCAATACATCGCTGCATTCGATGGAACCATTGAGAAAAGCACCTTGCCCACTCGGCCTTAGGGGTCTCTTCGACGGCGTTTTGAAACGCAGCCACTGCTTCTTCGGCGTCCATAAAATGTTTTCCTCTAAGTTTTTCTTTTAGTTTCGGGAATAAATAAAAATCGCAGGGTGCGAGGTCGGGGCTATACGGCGGGTGACCCAGTAATTCCACGTCTGAGGTCGCCCAATAATCAATCGTTTGCCTGGCGGTGTGCGACGAGGCATTGTCGTGATGAAGGAGGATCTTGCTGCGAGGTCGTTTCTCTCGAACTTTTTCCAAGACAAGTGGCAAACAGTTGTTAGTGTACCACTCTGCATTAACCGTTTTATGATCCTCTAAGACAACTGTCGCGTAATGACCTGTCTTTCCGAAGAACGAGGCCACCATCTTTTTTCCAACACTTCGACCTCTCTTCACTTTAGTTGGCAACTCTTCGGAAGGAAACACCCACTGAGCAGACTGTCTTTTGGTTTCCGGATCATAACAGTAAATCCAGCTTTCGTCACCCGTTAGTATGTCGAACACAGCATTTGAGTCACTTCTGTTAAATTTTTGGATCATTTCTCGGCACCAATCAACACGGCGGAGTTTTTGAGCCTTGGTCAAATTATGCGGTATCCAGCGGGCACAAAGCTTCCTGACCGCTAAATGTTCATGGAGGATTTTGTGCACTTGACTCATACCTATGCCTAGACTTGTCCGAATCTGCTGATAGGTCAATCTTTTGTCAGTCTCTATCATACGCCGCACAACACTGATATTGTCTTCAGTCGTCGCTGTAGAAGGCCGTCCCTCACGCAAATCATCGGTGAGATTAGTTCGACTACGTTTGAATTCATTAAACCAGTTGTAAACTGTGGCACGAGATGGGGCTTCATCGTGAAAAGACAATCGAAGTCTATCATAACTTTCTTGTTGACTTATATGACATCGAAAGTCATAAAAAATCATTGCACGAAAATTTTCTCGGCTTAAATTCATTCTGACGTGAACAGACAATTTTCAATTTGCCGCCAAATCGTAAAACAAATGACAAATGAATGAAATGTATACTCAATATTATTGGTAAGGAGTTCTATTTTCAAAATTTAAACTTATTTTTTTAATGTAATGCTTTTAAGTTGACAGTTCTAAAAACTTTCAGTTTGGCCCTCGTATACACGAGGCATTTATGATGAGTATATGTAATACTGAAATAATCTCCCACCGAATCCGAACAGGGCCACACACTGACACTGAGGGCGTGCTTGTTTTCTTTTCCTTATTCTATACAAATGAAGTAGTAGATATAAAAGTATAGTAAACTCGTATACCTATTTGTATTACGGCTTAAATAAGATTAGGGTATGCCAGAAAAAGCATGAGAGTAGAATAAATGCGATCGAAATAAGATCATTACGGAAAATCAGCGGTGTAACATTCGCTGACCGCAATCATAACATTGGGTATAACAAAGAAATCTGAGAAAGAGTGGGATCGAAAGAAAGTTGTGGAATTAAAATGGGAAAAGTTATAATCCGCTTCTCCAGCCATATGGAAAGAATGCCATATAAATGATTAACAAACCAGATTTACAATGCGACTGTCGATGGATGTGGGTACCCGGGGAGACTAAGGTTGACATACCATGATCAAAGTGCTCGGGTGTTATCCGCAAGTGGTGTCAAGAGACTCTGAAACGTTTAATGTTTGTTAAATAAAACGAAATGTTTTATTTTTAATTTTGTATAAGAAGGGTAATAAGGATCGTGAGATTTGGCACTCGATACTTTCTGCTCACGCCGTGAAGGACTTAGCGTGAAGATATCTTGAAGGCTTTAATAAGGTTTCCTAGTCTGCTATTTCATGAAATTAAAATAAAGTGAATCAGTTAATGTGTTTGCTCAGTTCAAAACATTATTTTGTTTTAAGTATTGTCTCCAAAATAAACACTCATATAAATAATTATATTTGCAGGTCGTTAAATTACTACATACCTATATATTTCTTTTAAAATCTTGGAATAACATTGTGTAAAGTATTGCTTAAACAATTTGGATACATTTTAATATATTTTTAAAAAATAATGAAGTTAAAAAGTGTTCGCCTGTTTGGTCTATCGGTCTGGCGTAGGAGACTTCTAGAGGTCCCTAAAAATATTTTGTTTTTGCTACACAAACTGTTAAGCTATTGCATAGCTTCTATAGCGGGTCTTGAGCGTGGAGACTGAATCAAGAAAATCCGTAACGAAAATAACCTAACAGTGGGGGGCACTCCGACTGGCACAGCAGTGACAGGTTTTAGTTTTGCCATCTATCGATGTATAGCAGAACTTTTAATGACTTTTTGGTCACGCTTGTTTCTCTTTGACTCGCAATCTGGTGACTCATGCCTGCTTGTGCAATAGCTTTCCATGGCAGTCTCCGACTGCCACATGTCTTTTTTTAATTAGTTGTTACTATACACAGATTTGTGTTACTTAGAATTAATCTTAACATGTTAATCATTTATATATCATGTAATAGTCTTCACATGTTTCACTCAGTACATATTTCATTATTGATATAATGTGATTGATTATTTGAATCCATTAATTTATTTAAATATAATGATAAATCTATACATATAATAAATCTGTAGAAGGGTCAATTCTGTACATTGAAAATATTGAAAAAATAAATAACATAGTGTGATCGATACCAAACCCAAATATGTGATTAAAATTTTTTTTGTCTGCCTGTCTGTATGTTCAGGCATCACGTAAAAACTAACGGTTCGATTTCGATTAAACTTGGTGTAATTATACCTTATTATCCTATTACGAAGCTAGTATTACATAATATTCTATAACTCATTCTATAAATCTGTTGAGGGTGGATTATGTACATTAAAGACATTTATAAAAAAGCGTCCGCGACTAAAAATAGACAGCAAAACAAATTACCAAAATTTTTAAAGTTTATGTCTGGCTGTCTGTCAGTTTGTATCCGTACTCTAAGAATTTGAAATTCAGCCAAATCTACCACTCTTTAAAAATGCCGGAAAATACGCACTTTTATTAGGATACATTGTTTTGAAAATCCCGTTTCAATTATCGAAGATTTGACGGGTGTGCAGGAAACAGTTAACTACAAAGCCATTCTATTATAAATCAAAACAAGGTTTGCTTAATTTATTACAAAGAAACTTCTAATTAACTTAATTAAATTGCAGAGTTCCAGGTAACTTCCAGATTAAGTCGACGTTTCCGTAAACAGTGAGTTTATAAAATGTTTATATTTTGCTATTCTGCAAGTTTGATAACAATTAATACTTTATTTATATCACAGGCAGTATTCTCAGATGTTATTAGTAATGTAGTTAAAAAGTATCTTTACGCCTATACCCTGAAAGGGAGGCAGTAGCACAACCAGGGTACCCATACAAAGTACTACAATATGATAGGTGACAACCCTATCACTATTTTAATACCTTTTGTCATAATATAGAACTTACGAAATAAAAAAGTTGTCATAAACCGATATAGATATTGTCTAGTCATGGGTGTCTATTTCACAGACCTTCGAAGTAGGAATCGAACCCTCGACCTCATGCAGTCCAACACCTGGACCGCTAGACCAAAGTGGTTAACAAACAACAAAATAGAGGTTAACAATTATATTCGTTTTATAAAACTATCTTCAAATTTACAGGTCATAATGGACGAATGTAAAAAAATTAGTTTTAAAGGTGCTATAACTGAAAATACTTTAAGTAGCATCATATTAAAGTTTAAACATACTTCAAAAATGTGAAAGTTTATGTCCAATTCTGTTTCTAAGCAAAAGCGCCGATGATGGTAATAACAACTTATATTGTAAGTGACTTTATATTATATACTCGTATAATATTATATGCGACATGTGTACATAGTTCTTTGTGGTTTAGAGGTCCAGCGTCGGACTTGAATTCTTGAGGTTGTGGATTCGAACTCCGTATCGGTTATGTTCAATTTTTTAATAAAAGATAACCACCTACCACTTTGTGGGATTTCTTCGGTTGGTTGTGGGTGCCTTGGTTGTGGCTCTGCCTACTTTTCGAGGACATTGACGTGAAAATACTTTTTTTTAAATACTACACCATTATTCTTTAAGTAAAAGCCATACTGTTTCTTACTAGGTGGTAGAGTTTCGCAGGGTCTCGCCCGGGTTGGTACCACCGCCTTACCTATTCCTGCCGCTATAACGTCATGACGTGTTTCGGTTCGGAGGGTAAGGTAGCCGGTTAACTTACTTTTGCTCGAGGCCTAACATCCCGGCCTCTGGTTGGCAACGCACCATTACCACCTTTGGTGTCTCTAGGCAGCGGGAATTTCTTACCATCAGGAAATCCGTTTGCCTTCCAATGTCATAAAAAAACTGGACCACCGTCTACAATCTACATGGACGACGCATTCGCGAGCTACTTGCTGCTCATTGAGCATGTAACATTGTGCTTTGATAGAGTTTGAGCACCAACTACACTTAGTTACGTACTTTGAAGCAAAGAAAACACTTCACTATTATTTTATTCTAAGAAAATACAACTGACAAGTGTCTCGATGATCAGGTGTACCGGACCACCTCCTCCATGGGCAACGGATGATTAGCAGGTGGTGCAGCGTGTTATGTGTGTGGTTTGAAAGACAGACTTAAAACAAAGATAAAAGTTATTCTAAGCAACAATTTCATTGACATATTTCATATTCTACCGCCATTTCCTTCCTGAAGATTTATCCTTTTGATTTTCCTTCTAAAACACCAAATATTTTGGCATTGGTGGCTTTATTACCCTTCACTAATGTACGGTGCTTATGTTGGATGAAATTTATGATCCTGTCATCAGCTGTTTGTAAGGGCTTCGCTGTGACTACTACAAATTGGCGCCACGGCATGATGATGTAAGGTTTTTTTTATACACAGCACTGTATATTTTATTTATGACACACTTAAATATGATCCCCCTTACTAATAAAATTTACACGCCGGTTGATCTGGAGTGTAACTTCATTTTTTGATAGCAAAAGTGAATTTACACACAAGCTGAACTAGCGCGTAAGTTACATTGGTAAGGGGGATTGTCTGAAAGTGAAGCTGTGTTCACAAAATACTGTTATAGAGCTTTTTATTTTACAATAATTGCCTAAACAGTTTTGCTGTCACAGAGTATTTTTTACATTTATTTTAAACTAAATAGAAAAATGAATTTACGTTTTACAAATTGATGTTAGTATTTTGGCCGTTAATTACAAAATTCATTCTAGCCGAGGGAAACATTTAAAGTTTAATATCTAGTTTCATTTCTGCCATTGTTTTTTTTAATGAAATTAGAAAAGAAACAAGTAGACAGATTGCTTAAAAGTAAGGCATAAATAACCTAACCTGAGTCTGAGGAATTAAGCATGTTTAGGCGGCGCTGTAGCAGCAGAAATACCACTTATCATCCTCTCAAAGGTACGGCTGTATTTCAAGTCGGGTGACATTCTTACTCTATGCCAAACTCATGTACATTCCAGAATGGAATACTATTGGCATCCATGGGCAGGCTTCGCTAATTATCAACTTGCAGAATTAAAATGTATTAGCAACGACGACTAATGGAATCAAACTATTCATCTTAAAATATTGTAATAGAGGGGCCGCACTGTGAGTATTTTAACCGATTCCAAAAAAAAAGGTTATGGATTCGACAGCATGTTTTTTATATGTATGTTACACGATTACTCAGTCAACAACGATTTCAATATTTTTTTGGATAGGTTGGCAATAATCCGAGGTCGCATACAATAATTTATCATGATGCTGAGTAGTCAGTAGTTTAATTAGTTTTATAGTTCTATTAAATAATCCGTAAATGTTCTAGTGCCTAGACGACATCCTAGACGACAATAGTGGTCATAGTGTACCCCGTGTTGGTCCGGGCTCCTTTGTAGAATAGACCATCTGCCTTCCTGTGCCAGGCAGCTCGTAAAAGGCGAGCGAAGGCTTACAGTCACTAACACCGTGATATCTGACTAGGTGGTGGAGTTTGGCAGCAACTCACCCGGATTGGTACCACCGCTTTACCTACTCCTGCCGCCATAACGTCATGACGTGTTCCGGTTCGGAGGGTAAGGTAGCCGGTAAACCTTACTTTTGCTCGAGGCCTAACATTCTAGCCTCTGGTTGGCAACGCACCATTACCACCTTTGGTGTCTCTAGGCGGCGGAAATTTCTTACCATCAGGAAATCCGTCTGCTTGTTTGCCTTCCAATGTCATAAAAAAATAATAGTAGCCGAGGTCATAGTAGGATGCTGACAAAACATAAGCGGAACAATCTCAGAATCTTTGGCTATCTTACAAAAAATATATATTAAATCGCTAAGTGTTAATAGAATAACTAGAGTTAAGTCTTATGGTATATTGCCTTTATTTACAAATATTACTGGATATATTTCTGTGAGTGTACCCATGGGTTTCATCGCATGAGCCTCATTCCATCACTTAAGGGCCATATACGCTAAAATACGTCAGCAGTTTACTGTTTTTTTCATACAAAGCAATCATGGATCTTGCTGACAAAAATACACAAGATTAACATGAATATGCTTTACTAGACCAAAACATGATTCATTTCACTTTGCTCGATAGAAAAAAATCAAAAAGTTAACCCTTTTTTGAAAGCAAAACGCAAATGTCTACGTCAAATATGAAAATATCGACACCAGATTTAAAGTAAACATAGATAAGTACTATACCTAAAAGATGAGTGTTTCAGTTTTTATACTTTTTTTCAAATTACTTTTATAGTGTCAAAAATAGTGATTTGTCGCTTAAGACGTTTACTTTAGAGCGCCATTGTTCATAGTAATCATGGAACGGGGGAGCGCGGTGATTGGCTCTTCTGGCTGACTGAGTATGGGGCCTTAAGTTCTAAATGATCCGAATTGTACCACGTTCTAGAAGAGGTTTGCCAACTCTTTCATCATTCGCAGTGCTAAATATGGAGCAATCTCCTTATAACAGTGTTTCCAGAGAAATGTAACTTAGACGCCTTTAAAGCAAAAGTGAAAAGACTTCCTGTAACTTAGTAAATTACCATCTTTGACCACGATATCACTTTCCATCAGTTGAGCTGCATGTAATTGTACCTATTAAATGGGACCCATTTGGGACCCAAATGGGGCGCCCAATTCCAAAACCTAATAAACGATAGTTAATGCTTATCTATACGAATGACTAACTAATTACTGTTTGATTATCTGATCCATTTATAAAAAATTGCTGGATACTCCATAATTATTCCCTCGTCGAGGCTCATTAGTCTAGTGGATACGTTGACATTGAGGGTATGCTGACGTCGCGGAATTTTGTTCACAATGAGTTCATTACGTGGTTTCATCAGGGAAAGCTGATGACTAATGGGTAAAAGGAAATAGGTCGGACATTAATATGATTTCAAAAAAATCTAAAAGTTTTTAGGATAAGGAAAAAACAGACGAAATTAAATATTTAAATCTAAAAATTCTTTTCGATTACACTGATATGAAAGACATGGAAGTGGTGGTACTGGTTTTAGTAAAGATAACGGTTTAATAAGAAATACACACCAGCGGATAACGGATGAAACTTAATAATTTAAAAGTTTATGGCATATACACCGTGTATATGACAGCGTACCGAAAAATGAAACCATGGATTCTGTACATGATAGACAAGTATATGTAGTTGGAATTTTGTGTCGGATATTTCATGATTTTTAAAAAAAAAATGTATTTTTGATTGATTTCACTATTATTTTATTAACACTATTTAACGTAATTCGATTTTTATTTAAAATCTAATAAATAACACATTTTTACTAAAAACAGCAATGTAATAAAACAGGGTACCTATTAGGTCGGCACCTACATCTCGCAACGCGCGGCTATGCATTAATACTTTGTTCGCTATACATTGCGGACTGAAAACTGCTTAATATTTAACCACTTGTTTCCAACAAAAATTGTTGACGGAATTTTCATCTTTTCACGTTTTTTATGTATAGTTAGTGGTAGTATATTTATGTATAGTTTTCACGGAACATGTATCTAAACTATCACAGAAGTTTTCGTTACGGTGTCAAATACACCCTGTATTATAAAATATGAGTTTGCAATATTAAGCCTATGGAGTTAGTAGTTTTACGAGATAGGTACTGTATGGAACTTGACATTGGCTCTATGTAGGTCGAGTCAGACCGACTCTAGTCCACCAGAAGAATAATCAGCAATATTAAATAGCATTAAATATTATTTACTAGGCCCGGATTGGTACCACCGTCTTACCTGTTTCTGCCGCCATAACGTCAGTGATTGCCTTTGACGTGTTTCGGTTCGGAGGGTTAGGTAGCCGGTAAACTTACTTTTGCTCGAGGCCTAAAATCCCGGCCAACCTGACAACGAATCACCATCACCTTTGTTGTTTCTCGGTGGCGTGAGTTTCTTACCATCAGGAAATCCGTATTCTTATTTGCCTTTCAATAACAAAAAAAAGCAAGCTACTGACTGTTTTACTCCCAAGGATAGCCGTAGTAGCGCAGCCGCTAGTTTTCTACGTTAGGCCTAATCAAAAATAAGGAAAACAATATACTTACTAATCCAGTTAAAATTTCATACGTAATACTTTTTGATATCAACAAAAATACTGTATATGGCTTACCATCTATTTATCTGCAACATAAAGCTGCGTAAATTAGAGAAATTACGTACGATTCATAAAATCGAACATCATTTGCACCACGCTGTGGTATAATCCTTAATACAAAACATTTTCTATATAAAATATAGTCTCCGAGCTTATAACGAAATTGTATGCGATATCTCTTATCGTTTTCTTACAGAAAGAAGTACTTTTTGTCGGATATTAATTGTTTGAAATAACTGGTGACTAATTTTAGAAGAAATACTACTCCAATGACCAATGAGAGTAAATCTCTTACCATCTTATTGGTAAACACGAACGGATGGATAGAAGTAAAATTACGTTGATATAATATATAGTATGTATCACGTAATAAAGACTATAACATAAGGTTAAACCCAGGAGTACCTCATTACGTATTTAATTAATAAGACGGTTAATATTTTAAAATGAAAGTATAGACTTTAAATCTAATTAATCATTTTCTTTTATGACTGAAATTCAAAAGTTTCTGTTTTTCTTTTTATATGTTTTTGTTAGCTACCAAAACCTTGATAAAATGGTTTACAGATTTCTTTTACTTTCTTCCTTCTGATCATGAAATATGATGTTGAACATAAAATACTAGTAGAATTTTGTCATAATCTCTCGAGTTACTACTGACGTAATAAAGCGGGCGTCATTCTACGTCCCTCATTATGCTGGGATTTCTTATCTGCCGCTGTCAGTAGCCAGTTATTTATTCTCTGTAGAAAACTCCTCACTTATATTTCTACTGTCATGTTGTTAGATAACAGCTAATTCTTATAGCCGATTGTACTTTGTTTATTATAATTAATGTCCGCTTTGTTATCTTTCTTTTATTAAAATCCAAAAGGACAATGAATACGTATTAATGGCTCGGTTTTATTTTTATGTAGCCGAACTCGTAACTTTTTCCGTATTTTACATTTAATTGTCAAATAACAGTCCGCTAAAACCGTGTGAAAATTGGGAAGTGAAAGTATTATTTTTTAATTTTCCTAGCAATTTTCTCAGTTTTTCTATTGTAACCCGCCTCGGATTTCACAAAAATTAATACGTCTAATTTGTTCAGATGTTCTTGATTTTACACGTGGGTACATATTTGACGATTCAATACTTTATTTATATAAGTTTTTAATGATTTACAGTAAATACTGGGTTAAGGAAATCATGACTTCGACAACGTAGAATAGTAACATTCGACACCTGTTTTTTATTGATTTCAATTGAGTTTTGACGCAAATATTCCTTTCCCATCATAGTCTTATGTTAATTAAAAAAGTGTAGCACATGTTTGAATTCTAGTCTTAAACTAAATGTGTCTCAAATTTCATCAAAATCAATCTAGCTGTTTAGCAGTGAAAACGTATCAGACAGAGGTAGTTTCGAATTTATTTTCCTTGCAATTGTTTTGGATAAAAAATACAGATAAAAACGTAAAGATAACTATAAACATTTCTTGTTGAAAAAATTACAAATTAGTTTGATTTGTACAAATAAATAATGTGCTTATAGTATACCGACGTTGAAAATTGCTTACATCATTTTTGATGATATATTCTACATACTATAAATTAATAAAGGAATAGTTGAAGACTAATGGAATTATATAACGTTGCTGTGGATGCATCATAAAATTAGGTTTTTGACGTATAAACGTCTCTAAACTAATAACATGCTACCACGTGTTAGGTTTATTATTTAGTATATTATGAGAAAAAGGTTTATAACCCTGTTCAAAGATTAGCAAAATACACTATCAATATCATTCTATGATGTGTTGGGTATAATATGATGTAATATGATCTCTGCGCATGACTATCAGAAAATTCATTTGCCTGGTTTTCTTGCTCCCATTCCAATAACAATCCATTTATTTTACTTTCGTGCTAGGAAGCTCGTTAAAGCAAGTATAGATTTACCTTCTAACATCACCGAGACCTCTAAATTACGGTCATTTTTATTGTGAACTAGCTGCGCCCCGCGGTTTCACCCGCGTAAGTCCCAATCCCGCGGGAACTCCGGGATAAAAAGTAGCCTATATGTTATTCTGGGTCTTCAGCTACCTACATACCAAATTTCATCGTAATCGGCTTTGCAGTTTTTGCGTGAAAGAGTAAAAAACATCCATACATACAAACTTTCGCATTTATAATATTAATAGGATAGGGATCCAGGGGGATTGATACATCGTATTCTTGTAAAAATGCAAACATTTTTTGGGAAATCGCAATTTAAAACTATCCTATAGGCATTACTAATAGAAAGTTCCATATATTTTTTTCTATGTTAGTTATAGTAATTTTTTTCTTTTTTTGTTGTTTATTTTATACGTTTGGAATTCTCAAGTTAAAAAATTAACTAAGACAATGATACTTTTGCATGAAACTTAAATATCAACAATATATTTCAGGCATCATTAACATTTTTTGTATCTATAAGCGTAGTATTTTTCTTGCAATCAGGAAAAAAATACCCTAATAATAAGATCGCATTTTCTGTACAGCTTGAAATAATTGTTGCAATTACTTCTCTAAAACACATAAGCCATTGTTAAGTGAAATATTTTTGTCGCGTATTTACTATGCAAATATCTTTACCCGCAATATGTGAAGCCGCAAACAGCTTTTGTATGAAATGTTGGCGTGAGCATTGTTGGTTTGGCTCTTACATACAATTCCAACAAATGGTACTACATAACGTTATTATAAAGACCTCGCTAAATTATTAATGTGTTTATGCACTGCTCATACATTTTATAATTTTTATGGTTAAAAATATAAAAGCACGAATTTAACTATAAGATAATGCTGACCATTATCATTTTCATGAAAAAGAAACTTCCCGCCTCCTATCTGCCTCCCAGGCATAACCAGGGTTCCTACGACTAGCCGAAGACACTAAATCCCACAACGTGATAGATGGCAAGCCAACCGGGCACAAGTTCAATCCCTGGCAACGTTATTTTAATTAGGACCCTGAAATGGAAAACGGGACTTCATGAAGCCAAGTCCAACACCTGGACCGCAGCTAGACCACAGAGACGACCGTTCTCCTTTTTATAGTATAAAGTTATGGTTTTTTTTTTCAGTTAAAATAAAGCAAAAGGAACAAAATAAAATCTGTCTCACCAAAAAAGTGAACACGTAGTGATTTGCAGTACTTTAAATCGACATGTCGTCGTTTAAGTACTAACACCGCGGAGGTCATTTTTTGACCAAAATATGTTATGAATCGCAAGTCGCACTGTTTAACGAATCAAACACTGGTATTTCTTACCAATGGCGAGACGACTAAGATCTTTTATTGAATTACTCCTACTTTTCATTGGGAATTTCCATTGATGGAGATAGTGGGAAAATAATTTCCACTTTCCCTAGCGGTCATTTTGCAGAATTACTACTTGTAAATAATTAGAAATAGACTCGGTACATCACACGGGGATCAAGGAGGATACCCTTAGTTATTTTTTGCCTAACAATGACTAGTTATTTATGACTGCGAAGTGATGTATGACGTGTTAAACTTATGACTCAAAATAATAAATAAATAAATATTTCTGGACAAATTACACATATTGAATCTAACCCCAAAGTAAGCAAATGATATGCTTGTGTTATGGGTGTTAGTCAACGATACCAATACATAGAAATACTTAAAAAGATAACCAGAATAAATTTAATAAACACCCAGACTCGGAAATACTGACATCTAAATGTTCATCACACAAATGCCTGCCCCTGTCGTGAATCGAACCCGAGCCTCGCGGTTAAAATAGTTAATATAATCTATTTTGAGTTATAATATTTATATGTGGCTGTAATGTAATTATAATAAATAATTAATGTTGACATTCATTTTTGTCAGTCAGTTCAATGAGATTGCTGTTTATTAATGAAAATGCCATATTTACAAAAATTGATTTGAATTATGAATTTTACAATTATTAATAGACGAAAGGGACAACGACTATTGGATTGCGGTTTTGAATACACTAAATTCATTCAATTCAATTACATAATTAACTTTATACATATCAATGACATAATTAGAACTAAAATCAACCCAATTACATTCAATTTACAAAAATAAAAACTCCATTTAGAGAAAAAAAAGCTATCGACATGTTTGATAATAAAAATTTGCATCTTATAATTTAGAAGTTTAAAAATTTTACAAAATGACTAATGGGGATAGTGAGAGCATACTTGATTGAAAAAATATTCCCACTATATCCAGGGATAAAGACAATGGAAATAATAAATAATAGAATAGCAAGTGGAAATTGGATGCACCGCTCTTAGTTGAATCAGTTGGTTGAGGCAAAATAAAACGTTTCTTTTGCTGAAAACTTGCGTGTTTTGATATAGGCGGTGTTAGAACTTAAGCGACGATATTTGAATGAATTTATTATATGTATTTGTGTGTATATACATAGATGTAAAAACTTCTTAAGAAATCATGCTAGGTAAAAAGTTAATTGACAGCACCAATTTTAAACAAGTTTTGTGTATTTGTGTGCAATTCACTAATGAAACTTAAGTAACATAAAATGCTGTGTAATGTAGTCTACATAATTTTCTTCCGACTTAATCCTTTTTTAATTTTTGACCCACTATAATGAATGAGGAAAAAGCAGTGAGATCTGTAATAATTCTAACACCAGGCACTCAATAATCAGTGCCTAACCCTTAAGAACTTGGCGCAAAGATATATATATATATATATATATATATATATAGTACTACTATTTAAATTATGCGCTTCGGCTTTACACGTGTTACATTTTTTACACTTTATACTTTTATTTTTAAATTTGTTGACCTAATCTAAATTTAAGCGAAATTGTATACATTCGGATTTCCGAAGCTTGACGAATATAGCCGAAGCGTATAATTTAAATAGTACTACTGTATTTATTGGTGTTTCGCACAATCAAGAAATCTATCTGTTTTTTTATGATACGAGAAGGCAAACAAGCTGACGGAATATTATGGTAAAAGTGCGTTGTCAACCTGAGGCCGGGATGGTAGGCCTCGAGAAAAAGTAAGTTTACCGGCTACCTTACCCTCTGAACTAAAACACGTCAACGACAAGCATTGATGTTATAGCGATAAGAATAGGAAAGGCGGTGGTACCAATCCGGGCGAGTCGCTGCGAAACTATACCATCTAGTAGGATATCACGGTGTTAGTAACGGTAAGCCTATGCTTACCTTTTACGAGGTGCCTGCCAGGAAGGCAGATGGTCTATTCTGCGAAGGAGTCCGGACCAACACATAGGGGCTTTCTTACTTTCCTGCAAAATAAAAAAGTCGGTTAATTAAGGCATAATAATGCTATTACTGTATAAGAGAAATTTAACTTCCAAAAGTTTTTACTCGTATTTTAAATGATTTTATGTATATTTTATCCATTACCCGTGAGACTGGGCTTTATGTAAATACATGCGTGTTTTAAACTTTTATCACCAACTTTCGGTGTAGTTCCATTGTTAATTTAATTCTGAATTACATTTGCACCCTCTGTTTTACGGACATTATTCGAGTTCAGTTACGCTTTTAAAAGGGTAACGAGCATTAAAGCTTGCGTACACGTCTAACTTCACTAACAAACCAACCGACTATTTTGTAGTTCGGGTTCGAAAGAAATCGAAAAGGAGCCTCGCGGTAGGTCGATGTAGTAAGGCGTGTATGCTAGCCCGCATTTATAGCTCGATGAAGTTGTAAAAACCTCGCGGTTAGCAAAAAATTTGCCATTTAAAAAAAATACGCTAGCCACTCGACTGACGAGGCGGTCATATCACAGGTTTGGTTTTAGACTAAAAGTAAGTCAGCAGTTACATTCCAATCAGCAAAGTGTACAAATAAAAAGTTCAAATGTTTGTTTCCTCTCCTCATGTTGATAAATACAGAAATGTCAAAAACATTTGCACTGTTTGATACAAGCTAAAATTGCGAGATAGAGAATGTAACGGGATCGGCCAACACAAATGCACAACATGCAGTTCGCTCCAATCGCGGCTAGTTTGTTTTTGCCATTAATATTGGCTGAGTGTGCCTGACGTGAACAAACGGCGTCAATAACTTCGTGTGCTGTGAGCCTTAATTTTGTTATCATATTATTATATATACTATATACACAAAAATATACGCCAAGTACCTTGTAGTTTAGACAGAGATTACGATAAGTCATGTGTTCCGAACAGACCTGCCTAGCTTCCTCCATAATAGTTACTCTTAATCCCCGATGGAAAAATTAGTGTTTTAAGTTTGACAAGTCTGATATGTGTTTGCCTGTCTGTGGCATTGTAACTTTTGAACGGATGGATCGATTTCGACGCGGATTTTTTTGTTTGAAAGTTCAGGTGATCGAGATGATTCTGCAACACGTATGTTTGGAAGACTCTTGACACCAGCCTTAGATTAAACCTGAGGGATTTGGTCGTTGATTGGTGATTCAGTCCCCCTGAGTACCTACAACCATCCGATGTATTACTAATAATATTGGTAAAATGTAAATGAATTAAAAAATTAAATATAAATAATAACAAATATTTTTTTAAATAAAGGAAAGCTTGCATTATTGCAATGGGAAGTCTAAAAATTAATTATGATTAATTAACTTGGAACAACATCACTATAAAATTAAGGATGATAAGTAACAAATATTTACAGTATATGAGCATGGGATTGTATAATCGCATTACCTGTTCCTGTAGCCATTAACACAGTGTTTGGCATTTTCGTGTTGCAGATCAAAGGTAGAATAACCGGTCACAGAACAGCAATATACTTATAAAAAGTATTTAGTTGTCCTTTAGGTACCATCAGGAAAGGCGTGCGCTGGTGTCTCGTTCCATCACGTAATAAAATGTACTCACCACAATAAGAGTGGTATGCAATGGTCAACATTGGACTATTATAGGTTCCAGACGGTTAAAATTAGTTATAAACATTATTTTGCTTCAGTCGGGGCCGTAGATTCTGAACTTAATAACAATCGTAAGATGGAGTCAAAAATTCCTTTAAGGTGACGTTGGAGGGCGAATTTACAACCGTCTAGAATGTTTTTGACGTTAAATGTAGAGAAGAGCTACGACATTGCTACGTTTTGCTACGTATTTTAAAATGTTTCAGAAAGGCTAATAATTACGCTGTTTGTTGACATTTGAGAGTAAGATGAAAGGTCTGTTGTTGGGGTACTTACGCATTTCTGTTCTTCCTTTATAAAATAAAACATTGTTAAAAATCGTTTGCTATTTTTGACCTTCAAAACATACTTAAATTACTTAAAAAATATTTTTAACCCCCGAAGAGAGAGAGAGAGAGAGATGTTTTGTGTGTGTGTGTGTAGACCGATTTAGATGCGGATGTTCCCTACCTGATGTGATCGAGATTAGGTTGGCTACATGACAGAAAGCTTTTATTGGACATTATTGTTTTTTTTTAGTTGTAAGAGTTTACCTAATTACTAATCCCACTTTAGTGCTGGACTGGAATGTAAAATATGTAATGTGTGTGAAGCAGCTCGTAAATTAAAATTACACTAATATGTACTGTAACTATAACTAGATAATAAAATTTTGCCCCTATGGGTAGTAAAACGTCAGACCCGCGATCATGGTGTTATGGTAATAATTGTAAGTTAAACAGTAAACTTACGGTCTGTTTCAGCAAGCTATTTAAAATAAGAGACACGATAACAACAGGTCAATAGCAAGACATTTACTTTTATTTTTGAATAATCCACAAAAAATATCTTAGCAACAAAATTCAAATTGGACTATCTCTATCTGCAGATTTGTTACCGAAATTGTCTGTATCTTTAGAGGTTTAAAAACTTAGCCTTAGTTTGGCAACGCACCATCAACATCTACGGTATTATTAATAAAGACGACGTAAAGTACTCCAAGGTTCAGCGTGGTCTTGTAGTCTTTGTTACAATGTGATACATACTATAATATCATCTAAATTTTACTCCTACTTTAGTCCATGTTTATTAATAAGACGGCTGGTGTTTATAGTCGATTTGTGATTCTTATCATCAGGAAATGCGCCGGATAGCATTTCAATCTCACACAAAATGCAATCTGTTAGTTTTTTTGCTACGTTTAATGCCCGGTTCCTGTAATTAACGAATCGTAATCCGTCAGCTAAACCATTCGTAGTTTGTTCAAAAGTAACGGAGCGTTACCAATATTTTCAAAAAATGTTTAGAATCAATAGTCGGAAACGAGCAACCGATGTTAGTAATCTTAGTGAGCATACAAAATACTATCATCCGTAATCAAAACGACTCGTTTCTTGAATATAGGAACCGGGCATAAGTTGTAAAAAATACATACCGCTAGTTCCTATCTTTACTTCGCGTTGGATGTAACGTTTTTGATAGTAACACACGATTGCTTCGC
>NJDD01003418.1:233255-249184 GCA_002245505.1 Calephelis nemesis
AGGTTGGCAACGCACCATTACCACCTTTGGTGTCTCCAGGCGGCGTGAATTTCTTACCATCAGGAAATCCGTCTGCTTGTTTGCCTTCCAATATCATAAAAAAAAAATTTCGTTCTACGTAAAACGATTCGTATTTAAGAAATATAATAGCATAACAAACGCGAAACAACTTTATTGCTACAAATATCAGCTATAACTATTAATATTCGACGCAATGCGTGTGATTGATGTGAAACATTGTAACGAATGGTAGTTGTTTACTTAACGAAACCCCCGCGGAAAAACACATTGTATGTCTTATTGCATTACTTGTTGCATTGCTAGGATATAGCAATCTAACATTGTATTTAATTGATTGATAAGTAACTGTTGCCTAAAATCGATTTCTTAGAATTGATTGGATGCCATTATTTTGCAAAAAAAATCTACCTACTAAGTGTATTTTGCAACGATAAACAAGCTGTTTATCGTTGCAAAATAATCATTCAATTTATCATTCGAATACATTCATAATAATTGGCCATGTATGTGTTTTTTTTTTGTATAAATTCTATAGACAATCTAAAATTTGATGTGTCAATTTCATATTGTTTTAATATGTTTACAACCAAAGAGTAAAGTAACTGCCCATAAAAGAATTTACAACAATTATAATTTCTATGATTCGGAAAAATAACTTGATACTTATATAAGAATTAATTCTTTAATCTATTGTAAACCAAACGTTTTATGTTAATTTTAACATATATAGTAGGCAATCTCAGAATAAAAAAAATTTACTAGTACGATTCATACAAAAACTGAATTAATGTCTTCAAAATCATATGGTAGGTACCATTAACGATCAAAATATGTTCAATTCTCGACTTTTTGTGTAAAGTTTGACAAAATTTGCTAGATATGAAAAAGGTGAAAAGCAAATCAAATGCGGTTTCGGATTGTGGTCATGTTAAGTGAAACGATTCTGTTAATTTGCTTAAGTGATTTTTAGTGTACTAGTGATACACTATTACCTACCTAGATGTTTATGTTGTTTATGTCATTCTAAAGTTACATGTTTTCACTTATTTTATAATTCTAGTTCCATATTTTCTACGTTACTTTTTTAATGCAAAGTTGTAACTCACAAAATGTACTTTAATTACTCTCTAAGTGATAATTTAGAAAAATTGTACTATTTAATAATTATTCTAAAATAAGTACAGTATTTTTACTTAATTTTAATTATAATACACTTTTTACGTATTTCGAGCTATTTTGATATTGCTAGTTTTTTGTTACTGTACATTTGTTATTAATATTGACCGCCTCGTTGGTCGAGTGGCTAGCTTACTCGCCTAACTACATCGACCAACCGCGAGGCTCCGGTTCGATTCCCGACGGGGGCAGGCATTTGTGTGATGAGCATTTAGATGTCTGCATTTCCGGGTCTGGGTGTTTATTAAATTTATTCTGGTATATATGTAAGTATTTCTATGTATTAGTATCGTTGACTAACACCCATAACACAAGCATTTAATTTGCTTACTTTGGGGTTAGATTCAATTTGTGTGACTTGTCCAGGGGATATTTATTTATTTATTTATATTTATTATTTCAATGTTTTAACATTCAGATACTTTTGTATAACTTTTAAATCTATAGTATTTAGTTTCATTGTAACGAAAAACTGCGTTTGTTAATAAAATTAGGGCAATTAATAAATTAAGGCAATTATGAATCATATTTTTTTAGCGTTATTGATAAGAGAACACGTGTTTCGTGGCCTATAGATACCATAGACAATGTAGATCTTCGCTGACTAGTGGCTGGGATATAAGGCCAATTGTGCAAGTCTGCCGGCTACCCTACCCTCTAGGCCGCAACATGGCAGAGTCATTATAGCGGCAAGAAATTGGTAAAGCAGTGGATCCCTACCCGGGCAAGTTGCTGCACAGCACTTTACTGCCAGTAGTTTTGTTGGCTTTATTTTAACATTCGCTTGCCTCTGCTTAAAATCAAAGAAGCAGACTGCATGTTGTATTTTATTATATTAATTATCAAATGTCCACTAACGACTTAGAAAGCTGAAATGTATGTAAAGGCAAGAAACATAACTGTTGTTGTGTTAATGATGCTTAATTGTAAATAAAGTATAAAACCTTATTGGAAGTTGAATAACAAAACGATATTAT
This sequence comes from Calephelis nemesis, assembly GCA_002245505.1. Taxonomy (NCBI): domain Eukaryota; kingdom Metazoa; phylum Arthropoda; class Insecta; order Lepidoptera; family Riodinidae; genus Calephelis; species Calephelis nemesis. The sequence continues at coordinate 235,430 of NJDD01003418.1, forward strand.
GCAAATATATTTCAAATATGGAATAATTTTATAATTGAACGGTTACGAATGAGTTTCATGATAGCTGTTTTCTAACCTTCTTGTCAACATAATTTAGTTAACTTCCGAGTACGCTTGTTTTCGTAAAAATATTCTCATATGATTTTTAATTTTAGATTAAGACAATAAAAGTTTAAATTACTCTCAACTCAGGTACAGCCTTTTAAGTTTTGTAGCACATTTTATACTCAATAACAGTACTCTACTACTATAATATAACAGTACTCTTTTATATTATGACTTTTATGCACGCTATCCCTATAGAGCACATTCGGACGGTGCGAAGCGTGCCGGATCAGGGCTCATCGCATTGAAAATCTCATTCAGCCGGGCTGGGCCGCAGCGCATTGGCGATTTTTAGTAATCACTACCAACTCTGTACCACTGTCGCCTCTGTGGTCTAGCGGTCCGGGTGTTGGACTTGACTGCATGAGGTCTCGGGTTCGAGTCCCGGGTCGGCCAACATAAAGAAAATTGGATTTTTCCAATTTTCTAATAAAAAAAAAAGTTGGTCGGGATTGGAAATGTGCCCGGTTGGCGATAGGCTTGCCACCTATCACATTGTGGGACTTAGTGTCTTCGGCTAGTCGTGGGTGCCTTGGTTGTGCCTCTGCCTACCTCTTCGGGGATATGGGCGTGAAGATACTACCAAAAAGTAGAGTAGAAAAGAAGACTGGCAACTCTACTTTAATGTCGTCTGCAGAAAGTGGCACCTCATTGTAGTTGTTGCACAAAACTTAAACATTAAAATTGTTATTTTCTTTCTTCACTTAATTGATATAGTTTTTACGTAGAGTAGAGTACCTTTGGGAACTGTAGGCCGCATCGGGAAATACAGGCTGGATCGAGCTCAATAATCTGCTTTAATATCGCTTTATTTCATACATATAAAATGTATGAAAGCGAGGCAGATTATTTCACTGCAATGAGCCCCGTCCCGGCCAGTTTAAATGTGACTGTCAGTCTAAGTGAGACTCGTCACAAAAAAAATCCACCATTGCTCCTGGTCCATGTTAAGCCAACCCTATACCATTGATTCCAATAAAAAAACAATTCCGGTAACATATATGGACTTGTAAACTCGATTTCGTACAGTTTGGCGATTAACAATAACACTTGCGTTTTTTAGCTCTCGGGTGGTTAATATCAGCTGACGTCTTGGAGTCAGTTGCATGAAGCGGTTTTGCAATGGGAACACGAAAGTACGTTCTTTTAAATGAAAAAAAACCACAGTAGTGCCGGCAGAAGTGAAAACTTGAATTTATGGAATGGTTAAGGAATAATAAAAATATTAAATATAAAAAAATAGGGTATGAAAGTACTATCATTTATGTGGTAGAATACAATATTCAATTATTGCACTATCGTACACAAACATGACAACACGAATATTCAGGCAAGCACCTTGCGCCGTCTTACGAATTTTCGATCAGGGCACGTGCGCGAGTTCAGAAGTTTTTACTCATTTTAAAAAAAGTGCGCAACGCGACTTACGAAGTTTTCACATCAATAATTTTTGAAATCCGTTCAGAAATAACTATATAATCGATTAACATACATAAAAAATATAGGCGTCGAACGCATAACGTCCTTCTTTGTTTGAAGTTGCTTTAAAAACTTCATGAAAATATTATAACAGTAATAGAAGCTGCTTATCATTCAAAACAAAAGAAGCCCAAAAATTACAACCTTGGAAAGAACCTTTCGTTTTCATAACTTAGAACAATAATAAAAGACGGTTTCAATAAAACAAGACATAAAGAAAGAAACATTTAAAATAATTACAGCTTATAAAAACAAAAACGGATTAAGCATTTGTGAAGAACGAAAATAATATCCTGAATCTGATCCATGAAATATTCAAACTTTATGATTTTTGAATTCTCTTGAAAGTTTCAAATTCATTTGTATAAATCCTGTGATGGTAAAAGTACTTGTAAAAGTTTCTTCGAATTAACGATTTCTTATTACTGTTGATTACATTTCAGAATTTGTTATTTTTCTATTACATATGTGATTAACCGTCTAATTTACAAACATATATTAAAGTAAAAGTGAAATTGATTTGATATGTATAGGGTTTTAGTCTGAATTACAATGTAATGAAGACTGTAATTAATACTGGACTAAACCTTGGTGTAGTTTAGTTCATGTTTGGTAATAAGAATCTTTTAACTACCATTCCGTCAAAGGTATTACAGGTCTTGTAAAATTGGTACTGGTTTATGTATTAAATTATATATTTCATGACAGATATCTCGCTTTTAAATGAATGAATAAGAACTCTTTTAAAAGATGAAAACCTGATTAAAATCATTTAACCGCTTTTTGCTTTTTTACGTTATATTATGCGATGTTGTATTTGTTCTGTTATTTTAGTGCACACTAGCCGACCCGGTGAACTTCGTTTGCTTGACACCACATATTTTCTGCCTGCTGTACACCCTTCCTTGTTTGTCTTGGCGTAAATATATCTATGTCTATACAAGACGTTCTGTATATTTTTTTTATGTTATAGGAAGGCGAACAAGCAGACGGATTTCCTGATGGTAAGAAATTCACACCGCCTAGAGACACCAAAGATGGAAATGGTGCGTTGCCAACCTGAGGTCAGGATGTTAGGCCTTGAGCAAAAGTAAGTTTACCGGCTACCTTACTCTCCGAACCGGAACACGTCATGACGTTATGGCGGCAGGAATAGGTTAGACGGTTGTACCAATCCGGGCGAGTCTCTGCGAAACTGTACCACCTAGTATATTATAGTATATTTAATTGTTTTTTTAGGATTTCTAGTTATTTGGTTAGTTTAAACTGAGTGTTAACTTATGCCTTGCATAAAAATATGAGATAATCTGTAATGCGCATACTGAAAACCTTAACTCGAATTAGTTAAGTCGGCCTTTGCATTGATATATTATAGCACTGTTTACATTTATATGACTTTTACTCTTCTCTTACAGGAAACCCCTTTAATGAGCGGAAAAGGGCCTAAAATCTTCCTCGTAATATAAAATAACTAGTAGCCAAACTTCGTTACCACCGGTTTAGTAGATTTGTCATGAAACAGTCAGACGGACGGAAAGACAGACTGACAGAACTGCAAAAATTTAAAAATGCTAGAAATGTGTTCTGCTGTCTATTTTTAGTCGTCTTTTTTAAGGTATTGGAAAGCAAACAAGCAGATGGATTTCCTGATGGTAAGAAGTACGCGCCGCCTAGAGACACCAAAGGTGAACGCACCATGCGTTGCCACAGTGAGGCCGGGATGTTAGACCTCAAGCAAAAATAACTATATCGGCTACCTTTTCCTACCAACCAGAACACGTTAACGGCAAGCACTGACGTTGTGGTGGCAGTAATAGATAAGGCGGAGATACCAATCCGGGCGAGCGGGAGATACCTTTTATAATATATTTAGTATCTTAAATATCTAGACCGCCTCGTTGCTCCAGGCTAGTATACACGTCGAATTACACTGACCAACCGCAAGGCATTCTATTCCCGACGGCGGCACGCATTTCTGTGGTTAACATTTAGATGTCCTCATTTAGGGACGAGGGTGTTTAGCTAATTTATTCTCGTATCTATTTAAGTATTTCTTTGTATTTGTGTCGTTGAATTACTTTTATAACACAAGCACATAAATTGTTTACTTTGGAGTTATATTCAATTTGTGTAAAAAGATATTCATATATATTTATCTTTAATGCTTTTCATTCATTCTTCTACAGTTTCATAATAAGTATAGATTCCACCTTCAAATTAAGAAATATGAATAAACATGACAAAAAATGACATTATGAGATTACAATAAATACATAGACATGATATAATCTTGAGATATAAAATATATTGATAGTATAGATATATATAATATATGGTTGCACTAGCGGTAAAGTGCTATGTTACATCTTGCCCAAGTAGGAATCCGCCCCAGCTTTTCCTGATGCTATATTGTCTGTCATGTTCCTGCCAGGAGAGTAGGATAGCGACGCATCTGTCACACCTATGGTATGGTATGGTGTATGTGACCTCTCACATAAGAAAACGTATAAATAATTACAAATTAATAACCGCCTCTGTAATCTAACGGTCCAGCTGTTAGACTTGACTTTATGAGGTACCCGGATTCGATTCCCCTGGTCGGGAAACAAACGAAAACGTGGATTTTCCAATTTTCTAATTTTAAAAAAAGATTTCCCGGGATTGGATATGTTCCCTGTTGGTGATAGACTTGACACCAATCATATTGTGGGACTTAGTGTCTTCGGCTAGTCGTGAGGATTACCACTTATCACATTGTGGGAATTAGTGTATTCTTCTAGTCGTGGGAACCCGGTTGTGCCTCTGCCTTGCCCTTCGGGGATATGGGCGTAAAGATACAAAATAATATAAACAAACAATCTCTCAAACTAAAACCTCGTTAGGTATTAAAGAAATTTTTGATACATACCTTTCTTCACATCAATTTCCTATAGATTATGAAAGAGGTTTTCTCAAGAGTTTTATCTCTCGTAATGTTATAGCCCTGAGAACAATTTATTGGGGACGCACCTGACGCCAGGATCTGAGAAACTTGGTTAATAGATACGTGCAAATAATGATCCTTACATACTTTTCTTTGTACGCGATTTCGGTAAACTAGTTTTGTTGTTTAGATATCTATTGTTTGTTTGAGGATAACACAGTATGTTAGCGGTCAAAATTAATAACCTGTCTAAGATAAGGGATAGAGTTTCTTTATATCAGTTATCAAGCAAACACTGTTATTCTTAACTAGCTTCCCGCCCCGGCGTCACACGGTCATGAAATATACATATAAACCTTCCTCTTCAATGACTTTATCTGTTAAAAAAACAGCATCAAAATCCGTTGCGTATTTTTAAAGATTTAGACATACAAATTGACATAGGGACAGAGGGAGCGACTTTGTTTTACTATGTAGTGATCATTAATAAGAATAACTTCGCTTAAGCTCTCATAGCCTATCTTTATCTGTAGATAGGTTAATGTTATTGGCCGTAGGGCGTCTATAACAATCGGTATCAGATGAGGAATAAGCGCTCTGATGAATTAGCCACCTTCATTAATTTTATCTTAAAATAAAACTAGCTGTCCCGGCGAACTTCGTTCCACCCGTTTAGTTTCTAAGGGGAACAATAAAGTATTATTTTTCCCATTTCCCTGCAAATTTCCAGGTTTTTCTTTTCATAAAAACCTTCTTCTGACAATAACTCACACTACAAAAAAGAATTAGCTTAATCGGTTCAGTCGTTCGGAAGATATGCGCTTACCAACACATTTATCAATTCATTTTATGTTTTAGACTAGCTGCCCCGGCGAACTTCATTCCACCTTTGGGAAATATTAAAGTATTATTTTTCCCATTTTCCTTGCAACTTTCCCGGTTTTTCTCACCATAAGAACCTTCTTCTGACAGTAACTAACACAACAAAGAAAGAATCATCCAAATCGGTTCCGTGGCTCGGAAGTAATGCGCTTACCAACACATTTACCAATAATTCATTTTATGTTATAGATTACTTAAATTTTTATTTCCGAATACTTGCCCTTAAACAGATAATATTTCACAATAATCACTTCGCTTTATATCAAAGATTAAAAATGACAGTTTACATTCACGGAATCAGTATTATCAGATAAATGTTACCAAAAATAAAATCGGCAGGAATTTAAATTATTCAGTGATACGTTAAAGTATTTTCTACGTATATTTTAATATGATATGAAATGAAATGGAATTTCCTAGAAAAAACGGATTGCCTATATGTAATGTCATTTTCATGTCAAAGGAACTTATAGGGCTTCCACACGGATTAAAGCATTGGTTACCAACATTGATTTGTATCCATGTGGAACGTATAGTATAGGAGCTAGCAACGTTTTCGAGAGAGGACTTTAGAATAGCTGGTTTTGAAGTTATACTTCTTTTGGAGCGTTAGGAAAAAATGATGAGGGTAAATTTTTACGATGCATGCGCGTCACGAAAATGATGAAGTTAGCTATAGATAACATTTTAGTTTTTCAGAAAAGATACCAACAAAGTAAAAGTAAGGACATCCACGTATGTTTGCGTGAGAACTGACAACTGTATTCACAATATTTCTTTATTTCTATAGTTAGTGTCATTTTGTCTACAAATGTAAAATAAGGCAAAAGATAAAATTTTTAAAAAGATTTTTATCTTATTACGCCGAAGAAGTATAACTTCTAACGCGTGTACATAAGTACACACACAATTTTTTGATATGCTGTCTTTCTTGCTCTTTCGGTACGTCCGGGCTATCTAGCTGGCGGTAGTGGTTACGTTCATTAATGAGCATCTTACCTGCACAGGTTCCTTGCTTGCACAGTTCCCTTGACTTTAAAAGAATTTTCATTTTCGAAAATTAACCCGTTATCAATTTTTCATTGCCAGACATTTTTATTGTTCTTAATAATTATGAAGTAACTGACACGATTTTTTATTAATTAAAAAAAATATTCAAAGTATTTCTGAATGTCTGTAATTTTTTTATAAACTTTGTGGATGGCGTGATTGGATCGTGATTACAGCCGTCTGGATGATGCTTAACTCTATTTTGATGGATGCTACTGTAAAAACTACTGAAACGTTAAATAATAGATTTAATTAGTCTTAGGAGTGAACAATATGAGTTGACAAATTATTGTATGGATATTGTAAGAGACCTTAGACGTTTTCTAAAGTTTAGCGAAATCGTGGGTTTTTAGGTGAAGAACAACTGAAGTAGGTATTATCCTATTAATATTATAAATGCGAAAGTTTGTATGTATGGATGTATGGATGTTTGTTACTCTTTCACGCAAAAACTACAAAGCCGATTACGATGAAATTTGGTATGTAGGTAGCTGAAGACCCAGAATAACATATAGGCTACTTTTTATCCCGGAGTTCCCGCGGGATTGGGACTTACGCGGGTGAAACCGCGGGGCGCAGCTAGTTAAATTATAACAGTAAAAAAGGTGTATTGTATGAAAGTGGTATGTATATTTAAGTTTGTCAGTGATAAGTGGGATGTTTTTGCTCTTGTTTGGGGATAGGCTACATGAAAGCAAAACAATCCCGCTCTAATCGGGCGTCTGGTCACATTACCTACATAGGGTCCTTTTTCCATTTCTAACTTCCGACAGAAAAAGAGAAGTGCGTGTGTGTTTGTATCTGTGGCGTCATAACTTATTATATATTTATAAAAATATAATTTTGTTTTAGAAAAAATTTGATTCTTGGATGCATAAAATATAATGACGTGTATAAATTTGTATAATCTTGTGTATAAGTTTCGTCTTCACAGAATCAGTTATTCTTCCATGGGCCAAATTCTGTGAATATTAAAGACACCATTTAATATGAACTTACCATTTAATTTAAGTGTTATTATTAGATTTCAGAATGTTTAGAAGACAGAAATGCTTGGGATTAGTTTTTCCTCATTCCAATCTCTAAAAAATAAGTACATTTGTAATACACTTTTGTAAATTAGAATTATAATAAAAACAACAAACCCGCTGAGTTTTTTTCGCCGAATCTTCTCAGTGAGTGGCCGCGTTCCGATCCGGTGGCGGTTTTTAGAATTATATGGATGCGTCACAAGAATCTTTCAATGAGAATAAATATATTTTGAATTTAAATTTAAACTTTGGGACATGACGATGGTCATTGAGCATTTTTGTTTTAGGGTCATACTTAGTAGGGTCAGTGAATGATTATTAACTTAAACAGGTACGTTATTTATAGAACACAGGTGTTAAACAAAGGAGAGAATGTACCACAAGAAAACTCGAAAGTGTCTACTGTACACTGTCCAAAAATTAGAAAACCTATTTTGAAAGGACTTTATATATTTATACAAAATGTGAAGATCGGTTCTTGCATCCCTTGGGTCTTTCATCATCATCACCCGGAGGACGTCCACTGCTGGACATTAGCCTCTCTCAAAGAGCCTCTGTGTTCTTCAAATTTGAAATGAAACATATTTTTGTGTCTGATGTAATAAAACACCATAGTCTATAGACATCAGATACTATAAATGTTATAGCTGCGTAGCGTAGCTATCCTGTGGCTGACGTGTTAGGCCTAATGGTCAAGTCTAGCGGCAAGCCTATCCTCTGTACTGGAGTAGTGTATTGTCAATCAAACAATCAGAAGGGTTGCTTTTGAATCTCGCTGTGAGGCAAATTGAAAAATTAAATCGGGTATATCGTTTTAGGTACTCTTGAACACAGTCTTAGCGGATTGTTAATAATTATTTCCAAAACAATTCAACAAATCCAAAGAAATAAGTTATTGTTTATTATCAGTCGCCTCTGTAAACTAGTGGTTCAGTTGCCGGACTTGACTGCATGAGGTCCCGGGTTTGATTCCCGGGTCGGGTAATTAAAAGGAAACTGGGTTTTTCAGATTTTGTAATAAAAAAAAAAGTTGCTCGGTATTGAATATGTGCCCCGTTGGCCACCACCTATCACATTGTGTCTTAGGCTAGTCTTGGGTGCCCTGGTTGTACCTCTGCCTGTTTCTTCGCGGATGTGGGCGTGAAGATACTTTTTATTTGTTTATTATGACAAAAGTAAATAAACTAAATATAAATAATTCACTAGCATTGTGCACGAAATCAAATTTGCATGGAATCGAGCTCAATAGTAACTCAATATATTCATGATACGAAAATATAGAGTTACGTTTGAAGCTCGATTGCAGTTTCTCAGGTTCATCTTTAGATTATGTAAATGTCTGACAATAAAACATTTAATTGTGACAGTATCGATGATTTAAAACAATGCAGTTAGAAAGACAAATAAAATAGTTCAACCATAGATATCTTAAAGTTTAAATTAGTGCGAAATTTAAACTAATTTTAAAAGTACGATTGTTACTGAGAAATCAAAGAATAGAAAAATTAAAGACATCTTTATTTATTTGGAGGTTTCTATTTTTTCCTTGTAGGATAGGGTTAGGATTTTCCTTGTAAGTAGCCAATCCGCGAATTTCGTATCATCTGTCATTGAGGACAGTTTCACGGTCCAGTCGTTTCGGAGATTAGCCCAAATAAACAGCCAGACAGACCAAAATAAAAAAAAATGTTTAGGTACATATGTACCATAGATACATTCATATCCATGTAGCAAAAAATATTTATTTGCGAAGCTGGAAAGGGCTGCTGGTTAACATATTTCTATTTCGACCTTTTTAATAAAACACAGATTTAAGAGGAGAAATTCCTCTTAAATCTGTGTTTTATTTATATCCTTACTAGCTAAGGCAAAAAACATTGCCCTGTCCCAACTTTTTTTTTAAAAAAAAGCTTCATATGACAATAACTAACATAATAAAAAAGATAATCACAAAATTGGCCCATCCGTTCAGGGACCTGACCCAAGCAAGCAAAATGGATTTTCACTTTTATAATTAGGTTGTAGGTTTAAAATTTTTGTACACTATGTCTTTTTTTGATAAGAACGTTTTTTTGACAAGTAGATAAAGATTCTACGAAGTAGATAACATCCACTCAACAGTATCTGTTTGTCAGTATTTTTGTGATCAAAACTCAAATTTGATTTTATTTTCATAACGAAAGTTGTTTGTTTTTTTTTTTCATAACGAAAAAACAAATAAATAAGTAAACGGTCAATACCAAAAACATTATAGATAATATAATATATGTATGGTTATTAAAACCTTTCATTCTTAACTATTAAGTATATATTTTTTCCTTGTAGGATAGGGTTAGGATTTTCCTTGTAAGTAGCCAATCCGCGAAATTCGTATCATCTATCATTAAGGACAGTTTCACGGTCCAGTCGTTTCCGAGATTAGCCCAAATAAACAGCCAGACAGATCAAAATAAAAAAAAATGTTTAGGTACATATGTACCATAGTTACATTCATATGCATGTAGCAAAAAAGTAATTATTTGCGAAGCTGGAAAGGGCTGCTGGTTAACATATACATATTTCTATTTCGTTCTTTTTATTTCTCCTCTTAAATCTGTGTTTTATTTATATCCTTACTAGCTAAGGCAAAAAAAAATGCCCTATCCCAACCAATTTTTTTTTAAAAAAAGGTTCATATGACAATAACTAACATAATAAAAAAGATATTCACAAAATTGGTCCATCCGTTCAGGGACCTGACCCAAGCAAGCAAAATGGAATTTCACTTTTATAATTAGGTTGTAGGTTTAAAATTTTTGTACACTATGTCTTTTTTGATAAGGACGTTTTTTTGACAAGTAGATAAAGATTCTACGAAGTAGATAACATCCACTCAACAGTATCTGTTTGTCTGTATTTTTGTGACCAAAACTCAAATTTGATTTTATTTTCATAACGAAAGTTGTTTGTTTTTTTTCATAACGAAAAAGCAAATAAATAAGTAAACGGTCAATACCAAAAACATTATAGATAATATAATATATGTGTGGTTATTAAAACCTTTCATTCTTAACTATTAAGTATATATTTTTATAAAATTGCAAACATACATGCATAAATACATAATATTATCTCGCTAAGTTCCTTACGGGTAGAACAGAGATTATCAAGTGGTAACGACGAACGACCTGCCCAGCTTCCTTTATTATACGATAACGATGTCGCTTTCCGCTGTCTGTCCCATACATTAATATGCTTATATCTTTAAAACTACCAAACCGATTTTAATGCGGTTTTTTTATGGAAAGAGTGACCCTAGAGGTTGTAGCAGTTTGTCTACCCGTGCGAAGCAAGACTGGGGTGCTAGTTAAAAATAAATGCTATACAAGTTTTTTTAATTTATCAATGTGAGTATCTAAAAGACTCTAGAAAACATGAATATATTTTTGAAAGTATCACCGAGACCTAATTAATAAATATATTTTATTTATGAAAAACGTCGTGGAATAACATTATATTTAAATGTCATTGGGCACTAAGAATTAAGCAAACAATTTATCACCTGTCTAAAATCAACAGTTTAATCCTACTGCAGTTGCAAAGAAGAAGAGTTAAGGTTATATTCGGCGTAAAACAATGATTGATAACTCTTCAAGTAAATGTATTTTACATTCTACAAGTCCTATATAATGTGATTAACAGGAACGCTGCCAAACCGAGGTCGGAATGTTAAACCCCTTACGTAGGTAACTTAGTTTATTGGTCACTCTACAGGACAATGGAGAGAATGCCGGGAACGGGCAAGGTATGTAAAAATCATGTTATTTTAGAATGTTAAACGTTACCTTTAACGGTAACGTTTAACATTCTAAAATAATACATTCTAAAGTAATAACTTCTAACGCGTGTATATAAGTACACACACAATTTTTTTAAATACTTTATTGTATCAAAATCATTATATAACAAATCATATTGAATAACAAAGATGCACAAAAATACGCCGTTATCCAAAAAAAGACATAGTGTACTAAAATTTTAAACCTACAACCTAATTATAAAAGTGAAATCCCATTTTGCTTGGTTGGGTCAGGTCCCTGAACGGATGGACCAATTTTGAGAATTTCTTTTTTATTTTGTTAGTTATTGTATAGGATAGGTTAAAAACCTGTTATAAAAAAACATACCTGGGACAGGTCAACGTTTGTTGGCTCAGCTAGTATACATTTTTTTGTAATTTAAACTGAAAATATTTATTTGAAACTGATACAGTTATATTATTAGAACAAGTTGCAATTATAATAACTGCATTAGTCAGAGACATAGATTTAAAAGATACATCTTAAAATAATAAGGATAAAACAAAATACGTATATGGAAACTAGCAGCCTTTCCCAGCTTTGCAAAGGTTGAAAAACTTCTATGTTTTAGAAAAATCTGTTTACATTGACAACGTGAAATACCTTCAACAATGTGTCTATGGATAAGCGACTCCTTAAAATCAAATTGGAATCTGTTTCACAAAAATACTGATAAACAGATAATATTGAATGTGTGTTATCTACTTCGCGCATTCTTTATCTACTTGTCTGTGGAAATTGTATTTAAATATCGTGCTTTTACTACCAGTTACATAATACATTATCTTAATAAAATAGCACCGAAGGCAAAAGTATATCATTCAGGATAAACACGAGGTGACGATCACTGTTACACGGAAAAAATATTGCTGATGTTCATATTTTTTTTACCGTTAAAGTAAGCACATGAAGTTTTTAGCTTACGCAATGTTAAAACAAAATAACTACCTATATATTATGTATAAAAATTAATCCTCATTTCGCATGGCCATCGCACCACACCTGAACAGCTGGAGAAAATATCACATTTTTTTTTGTGCCAGGATAAGGTTCACGTGACGAAAATAACAATAATCATAGTTATAACGTCTTTTGGCTCAGCTATTTTAAAATAAAGTTTAAAAACAAACTAAGTGAAGTAATAATGTAAAAACTCATAATGTTATGAAAAAAATGTTAGTTTTTTTATGATAATGGAAGGCAAACAAGCAGACGGATTTCCTGATGGTAAGAAATTCGCGCCGTCTAGAGACACCAAAAGTGGTAATGGTGCATTGCAAACCTGAGACCGGGATGTAAGGCCTCGAACAAAAGTAAGTTTACCGGCTACCTTACCCTCCGAACCGGAGCACGTCATGACGTTGTGGCGGCAGGAATAGGTAAGGCGGTCGTACCAATCCGGGTGAGTCGCTGCGAAACTCTACCACCTAGTCAGATGTCACTGTCTTAGTGATGGTAAGCCTATACTCGCCTTTTACGAGCTGCCTGGCAGGAAGACAGATGGTCTATTCTACAAAGGAGCCCGGACCAACACAGGGATTACGGGGTTAGTATACCAAGATGGATATTTTGTTGATAAAGTTAGAAAAAAACAATCTACAAACAGAAAATTGCAGAAACAAATCTATTACACTAAGATAATTCTGACAAAAAAGTTTGATCTTATGTCATTCAAAGGTAAAAGATACGGTAGCTGTACTAATAGTATTATGGAAGATATTTCTGTTGCAAGATAAACTTAATTTATTAACTCTAAGCAGACAAAACCTTAGGAGTACCAAAATACTCTGTAATAAAAAAAATCAGTGCTAAAAACATATAGGAACACATACCTATTTGTAATACACTGAGACAAAGAAACCTAAAATATATCGAAATTATTACTAGAGGATTTTTCTGTATGATAACCTATTGCAGGTAAAGGAATAATTTAGTAGTTGACGGCTAGGGATTAAAGTTTGAACGGAAAGTTACAGACACTTCTTACCTGTGATTAGAGAGCTAAAAAACTAGAAAATGTAGTAAGTTATATTTTATCTTCGCGTTACATCAGATGTGATCCAGAGAATGAGATAGCGACGTACATGCATCGTGTCAATTAAAGTGTCTGAAAGTGTTTTTTTTAAGTTATTTGAAGGCAAATAGACTGATTTTCTGATGGTAAGAAATTCACGCCGCCTAGAGACACCAAAGGTGGTAATGGTGCGTTGCCAACCTGAAGCAGGGATGTTTGGCCTCGAGCAAAAGTATGTTTACCTTACCCTTTAAACCGGAAGACGACATGACGTTATGGCAGCAGGAATAGGTAAGGCGGTGCTACGAATCCGGGTTAGTCACTGCGAAACTCTACCACCTAGTCAGATGTCACGGTGCTAGTGACGTTAATCGTATGCTCGCCTTTTACGAGCTGCCTGGCAGGAAGGCAAATGGTCTATTCAACACGGGG
>NJDD01003418.1:257402-273054 GCA_002245505.1 Calephelis nemesis
TTAAATATATAAAAGAAATTTAAATATCTAAAGGTTCACTTTTATTTAAGTATTTTTTATTACTAATAGCATTATTTTACGAGCGTAAGCAAGAGAGCTTAGTATAGAAGGAGAGTAAGAAACACTGTGACATCTGACTAGGTGGTAGAGTTTCGCAGCGACTTGACCGAATTGGTACTATCGCCTTACCTATTCCTTCCGCATAAGGTCTTTGTCTTTGAATACGTCAACGGCAAGTTGACGTGTTCCGGTTCGGAGAGTAAGTAAACTTACTTTTGATCGGACTCAGGTTAGCAATGCACCTTTGGTGTCTCTAGGTAGCGTGAATTTCTTACCACCAGGACATATGTGTGCTAGTTAATATATGCATAGGAAATACCATCAGTAGCCTTTGTGGTCTAGTCTTATTAAAATACAATAGAGATACTACAGTAATACCCTACTATACAACTCGATTTTGGCTATTAAATAAGTATATTGTAACAATTTTGGAGATTTAGCAATTTTATAAAATTAGTTCAATTACCATTACGATCAAGTAAGTCCAAAACATAAAGCTAATAACGGAATATGGTCAAATATATTGGACCAGAGTGTGTTACCGGTGATGACATATGGAACTGAGACTTGGCCGTTAAATGTGGGCCTCTTAAGACTTAAATAAGCTCAGAGTCGCTCAGCGTGCTATGGAGAGAGCTATGCTTGGTGTTTCTCTGCGAAATATGATCCGTAATTCGTTGATCCGCAAGAGAACGAGTGTAACTAACCAAGTTCAGAAAGTCAGCAAGCTGAAGTGGCAATGGGCACGCCACATTGCTCGCAGAACCGATAACCGAACCGTGGGGAAGAAAGGTTCCCGAGTTGCGGCCCCGCACCGGAGGACGTAGTGTTGGACGACCTCCCACCCGGTGGACTGATAACCTGGTCAAAGTCGTGGGGAGTCGCTGGATAGAAGCGGCCGGTGACCGTGACTTGTAGAGCTCTTTGGGAGAGGCCTATGTGGACGTCCTCCGGCTGAGGTTGATGGTGATGATGATGATGTTCAGATATAACACTTTTTGTTTTCACTTTATGCATGTTAATCAGTCAGTATTGCAAAGAAACGAACTAAAAGCTTTTACTAGACATTAAAAATATGGGTATTATTCTAGGCTTTAACTGGCTGGAATTGGATATTTATAACAAATTGGAATAAACAAGATATCACTTTACGTGAATCAAAGCAAAACACAGATATATTTTTTGCATGTTAAGATTGAAACACAGAAAGTTAAGTTTCATTATATATTATAATATTGACTTGACTGATAAATATAATATAATAGAATAGAAAAACTCTTTATTGTGGAACAAATTACATTAAAAAATACACTAAAACAAACCTTAAAAACTAAGTGATACACAAAGGCGGCCTTATCGCCAAAACAACGATCTCTTCCAGGCAACCATATGTTTAGGAGATACAATCAAATAAATATTGCACGATGTTACTCTTTTTACGCGAAAAGAAATACTATGCATAAAATATCAATTGGAATAAACTTACTCAGACAAAGAAAAAAAACAGTTTAACTTTAACCACGTCAGATTGAGCGTAGAATATTTAACCATATTTTTAAAGATATTGTTATTGAGGGTTTTTCTGAATTTCGAGCGAGTTCTAAGGCTTACTGAGAGCGAAGTAATAGATTTGATACAATAAGCAGGTAATAATTGATCCAATAAATTACCCGAATTGACCAATCCCCAAAGTAAGCAAAATATATGCTGGTTATGCTAATAACATTAAAACATAAAATTACTTAAATATTTACTAACATGCATAAGTTAAACACCCAGACCCGGAAATACATTGTAACGCTAATTATTTGGTTTTCTGTAAGAACGAAATAGGTTTTGACAAGCCCTTTTTGAAAGGTAAAGCTGAAGACATATGTTTGGTATACCCATGTAGCTTAATGTTTATATTTTTTATTGTTATTTACTCTTTGATATTGGAAGGCAAACAAGCAGACGGATTTCCTGGTGGTAAGAAATTTACGACGCCTAGAGACAGCAAAGGTGGTAATGGTGCGTTGCCAAACTTAGGCCGGGATGTTTGGCCTCCAGCAAAAGTAAGCTTACTGGCTACCTTACCTTACCAATGGCAAGCGCTGACGTTATGGCGGCAGGAATAGATAAGGCGGTGGTACCAATCCGGGCGAGTCGCTGCGAAACTCTACCACCAGGTCAGATGTCACGGTGTTAGTGACGCTAAGTCTGTACTCGCCTTTTACGAGTTGCCTAGCACAGGACAGCAGATGGTCTATTCTTTAAAGGAGCCCGGACCAACACGGTGGATATATTATATTATGAGGGATATATGTTATATGAACCGAAAAATTTTATTACTCGAATGGGCAAATCCATAGATCGATAGACTTCCCCCATTAAAGTTATTATCAACGTTTTATCGGAACCTATATATAAATATGTCATTTTTAAAATGCTATCAGTTTATTCTTCAAACTTAGATAAAGATCGCTAGAATCACCGGATTATTGATTACTAACGAAAGATAAAAGGTAAAGAGTAACGAAATACATTTCTAGTTGTGATACGCAATCGCAAACTTCAGTGTACATTTTTTTACAATGGAGAAGTTAACTGGATTGATAATTGTGCTTGTTTTTTATTGTAAGTATTTTAAATAACCTTAAAAATATATATTTTTTTAATGAAACCTTTTGAAAAATTGTAAAAAAAAAAATATATAGAAGATATGAGATGAAAAAAATTAAGTCCATTCAATTCATCCATCAACATTTTTAGTCATTAATATTAAATTTGGTATTCATTAGTAGATAAATCTATAAATCCATTCGGTTATCAATACTAATTGCTATTCCATGTAAATAGATGAATGATTTGGATTGATAATTGTGCTTGTTTTTTCTTGTAAGTATTTTCAATAACCAAACCAAAGATGTATCTGTACCTAATTTAAAAAAAAAAACATGTTTAATGAAAGTTTTTGACAAATTGTAAAAACAATGAAAATGTATAGAAGATATGTGATAAAATTAAAACAAAAAATATTTAAGTTTATTAAATTCATCAACCAACATTCTTATTCATCAACATTAAGTTTAGTACTGGTTAGCAGATAAATCTATAAATCCATACATGAATGATTTGGGTTGATCATTATGCTTATTTTTTCTTGTAAGTATTTTTAAAAATCCACAGATACATCTAATTTTCAAGGATTTAAAAAAAAATAGTATCGAAACTTTTTGGACAATTGTAAAAAAAATAAGAACGTATAGAAAATATGTGATAAAAAAACAAAAAATATAAATTTAAGTCCATTCAATTCATTTACCAACATTTACATCCATCAAGTATTACTTGTTAGAGTAGTAGTACTTGGTACTAATTAGCATATAAATCTATAAATCCATTAAAAAAAAAATATCTTCACGCCCATATCCCCGAAGAGGTACACAGAGGCACAACCAAAGCACCCACGACTAGCCGAAGACACTAAGTCCCATAATGTGATAGGTGGTAAGCCTATCGCCAACCGGGCACATTTGCAACCCGACCAACATTTTTTTTTATTAGAAAAAATTGTTGGCCGACCCGGGATTCGAACCCGAGACCTCATGCGGTCAAGTCCAACACCCGGACAACACACAGAGGCGATGAATCTATTCATTCACATAAATATATGACTAATTAGAATTTTTAAATTGGTACTTTTGAATTGGTAAGTTAAATTACATCCATTGGCTAGGGTTTTAGGTCAGATGTTAAAGTTTTCAAGCTACCCTCCTGCACCGAACACAACAGCGGCTGACTTTATCTCAACTAGAATAAGTAAGGCATTAAACTGTGACCGAACACAACAGCGGCTGACTTTATATCAACTAGAATAAGTAAGGCATTAAACTGTGACCGAACACAACAGCGGCTGACTTTATATCAATTAGAATAAGTAAAGCATTAAACTGTGACCGAACACAACAGCGGCTGACTTTATATCAACTAGAATAAGTAAGGCATTAAACTGTGCCAAACGTTGCACAGGAGTCTACTACCCCGTTAATTAATCTACAAAACTTTAAAGTTTAATTAATAACTAGCTCTGCCTGGTCAGTTCTGTGACTGGGTAGTTAACCTAACCCAACACTGAAAAGGGGAATATTTTAGATTCCATTCGTCGTCACATAACGATGCTTTACCCAAAATTTTATGTTTGTGTCAACGATTCAAATGTGGAATGATTAGTCTATGCATTTATGTGAATTAATTATCTTAATTATTAGGGTTTATAAAACAAACCTTAAAAACAACAACAAACAATCCATACATTCACATAAATATATGAATGATTTCAATTGTTCTCGTTTTTCTCCTAAGTATTTAAAATATCAAAACCAAAGATACACCTGTACCTAATTTTAAGGGATTTTTTTAAATGAAACTTATTGACAAATTGTTAAAAAGATCAGATCAGATCAATCGGATGTTATCCGAGGTTGGTCTAAAGAGTCTTCGAAACCGGCGTGTTTGTATGAAAAGGGTAAAAAATGTGAAGGAAGCTAGACAGGTTTGTCAGGATCGTGAGGTCTGGCCCTCGATACTCTCTGCCTACTAGTAAGGGACTTGGCGTGAAGATATGTATGTATGAATGTTGTAAAAAAATTAAGAACACACGTAAAAAATAAGTCTATTTCAATTGGTTATATGTTTCAATTTATCCACCCACAACGAATAATTATCAGAATATTTTGTTAATGGCAAAATCATTAAATTTAGTATTAATTAACAGACAAATCGTTTAATCCATTCGGTCATCAATACTGCTATTCCATGTAAATAGATGAATGATTTTTGAGGTATTTATTAAAACAGTAATCTGAAGCCTATAAGCTTTATTCAAATTAAATATGAAATAATTACTGATTAATTTAATAGCTAGTTATAATGTGATTAATTACACAAGTAATACTTAAGGGGCCATATACGCTAAAATACGTCAGCAGTTTACTGTTTTTTTCATACAAAGCAATCATGGATCTTGCTGACAAAAATACACAAGATTAACATGAATATGCTTTACTAGACTAGTGTTTCCAAAACACGATTCATTTCACTTTGCTCGATAGAAAAAAATCAAAAAGTTAACCCTTTTTTGAAAGCTTTTGCTTTCTGTCTACTTCAATTGTGAAAATATCGACACCAGATTTAACATAAACATAGATAAGTACTATACCTAAAAGATGAGTGTTTCAGTTTTTATACTTTTTTTCAAATTACTTTTATAGTGCCAAAAATAGTGATTTGTCGCTTAAAACGTTTACTTTAGAACGCCATTGTTCATAGTAATCATGGAACGGGGGAGCGCGGTGATTGGTTCTTCTGGCTGACTGAGTAATGGGCCTTAAAGTACAATAATTACTGCATCAGAAAGAAGTATGAAAAATCGCTTTTGTAATACCTTACAAAAAAATCCCTATTATTAAATTATATAATTACTTATACTATTACATTGCCTCTTTGGTTTAAAGATCCAGCTTCTGGACTTCACTTCATAAGGTTCTGGGTTCGATCCCGGGGTCAGGCAACAAACAAGGTGGTTTTGCCAATTTTCTATAAAAAAAATATATTGCTCGGGATTGGCTATGTGCCCGGTTGGCGATAGGCTTGCTATTATATGCTATTGTGGGACTTGGTGTCTTTAGCTAGTCGTGGGTGCCCTGGTTATGCCTCTGCCTATCTTTTCGGGGATATGAGCGTGTAGAGACTTTTTTCAACATTAGGTTAATTCTTTCACATTTGGCTAGGGTTTTAGTCCAGATGTTAAAGTTTTCAAGCTACCCTCCTGCACCGAACACAACAGCGGCTGACTTAATATCAACTAGAATAAGTAAGGCATTAAAGTTACAATTACAATGTTAATACCGACTGATTGATTTGAAACATATTATTTCAAACCTCTTATACATGTAATATATATTTTTAACTACTACTTGAAACGTTTCAAACTTTTTGTTATCATTTTTACGTTTGTTTATTTTTTGTGAATTTCATTATTTTTTGCCAATGGCCACTGTATTGTACTTACTTCTACATTGTACTACTACACTATTGTACGAATCATATTTGAAAATATCAAATCAATCTACAATATTTTAGACTTACATCACAATGAAATCGTATTTGAACATATTTTTTGTTTTCATATTTATGTTTGTTTATTTTTTTGTGAATTTCATTATTTTATGCCAACGGCTTTCACTATTTTATTAATGATAGTTAAAGATATCAAATCAACATTCAATATTTTAGAGTTCCAACAAAATGAAATCTCATTTTAGATTCTTCCACTTCAATAGTTATGTATTCAGTTTGTATTTGTATACGCAACAAATTCCAAAACAATTTACGCGTTTCGGGAAAATTTATATCATCGAATTTCCCCTTCATTACACTTTCGTATTTTCAGTATCTTCACGCCCATATCCCCGAAGAGGTAGGCAGAGGCACAACCAGGGCACCTACGATTAGCCGAAGATACTAAGTCCCGTAATGGGATAGGTGGCAAGCCTATCGCCAACCGGGCACGTTTCCAGTCCCGACCAATATTTTTTTTTATTAGAAAATTGGAAAAATCCAATATTTCTTTTTGTTGGCCGACCCGGGATTCGAACCCGAGACCTCACGCAGTCAAGTCCAACACCCGGACCGCTCGACCACAGAGGCGACTTTCGTATTTTCAATTTTACAAATTACATGCGTAAGCATGTATTTGCATATTATGCGATGGTTGATATCGTTGTGTCGATTGGCTTGATGATTAAAAAATTATCATAGAATACAATTATAGGCTTTATCTTTTTTTTATAATAATGGAAGGCAAACAAGCAGACGGATTTCCTGATGGTAAGAAATTCACACCGCCTAGAGACACCAAAGGTGGTAATGGTGCGTTGCCAACCTGAGGCTAGAATGTTAGGCCTAGAGCAAAAGTAAGTTTAAAGATTACCTTACCCTCCGAACCGAAACATGTCAACGGCAAGCATTGACGTTATGGCAGCAGGTAAAGGTAAGGCGGTGTACCAATCCGGACGAGTCGCTGTCAAACTCTACCACCTAGTACGAAGTCACGGTGTTAGTGACGGTTAGCCTTTGCTCCCCTTTTACGAATTGTCCAGAAACATGAATTTAACTTTTTCTAAACTACTATATTATGAGGAATTTAGTATCTTCAGTTAATCGTGGGAACCCTGATTGTGCCTTTGTCTACCTACGTCTTCTTCATTCATAAGGACATAAAAGCACTTACATAATTTGTGATAATACACTTATCACAGGGATTATAGATTAAAAAAGAAGTATCTTCACGCCCATATCCCCGAAGAGGTAGGTAGAGGCACAACCAGGGTACCCACGACTAGCCGAAGATACTAAGTCCCTCAATGTGATAGGTGGCAAGCCTATCGAAGCCTGGAGAATTTCAAAATGAAGACTTTCTGTAGGTATAGTGAATTGTCACTAAATTCGCATGTCTCTATCACAACTCATAAATACATAAATAAATATTTCTCGAAAAAATACAAGAACAAAATAACTGAAACGTTATCAAATCAT
Organism: Calephelis nemesis; assembly: GCA_002245505.1. Taxonomy (NCBI): domain Eukaryota; kingdom Metazoa; phylum Arthropoda; class Insecta; order Lepidoptera; family Riodinidae; genus Calephelis; species Calephelis nemesis. The sequence continues at coordinate 265,041 of NJDD01003418.1, forward strand.
ATTTACGCCTCGTTAGTCGAGTGGCTCGCGTACACGCCTAACTTCACCAATCAACCGCGAGGCTCGGGTTCGAATCTCGACGGAGGCAGGCATTTGTGATGAACATATAAATGTCTAGGAGTCTGGGCCTGGCTCTTTATTAAATTAATTCTGGTATCTATTTAAATATTTCTATGTATTAGAATTGTTGACTAACACCCATAACACAAGCATATGTTTTGCTTATTTTGGGGTTAGATTCAATTTGTGTAACTTGTCCAGGGATATTTATTTATTTGTTTTATTTTATGTATAATCTGACCCTAAGGCTAATGTCAATGTCTACCGATTACCCTACCCTTCTATCTGGAACACAACAGTTGAAACACTGTCATGATGTCATCCATACGACTCTGCCCGAGCAAGTTCTTTCATAGAACTCTACCATTTGTGATCTTTGTAATGACATTTATGCTTATCCATCTTAAAGATGTCCAGTGTTTGGAATCTTTAGTGTATATTGTATCAAGTAAATTCCTGTTCACCCTGTTGGTCTGGCTTCACTATGTAGAATACTGCAAGACTATCTGCAAATCGTAACCGTCGAGCATAGATTAAATGTAGATTTACTAGGTGGTAAAGTCCTGCAACAACTCGCCCGGACATACAGGCAACACCGCCTTACCTATTCCTTCCGCGAAATGACAATGCTTGTTATTGTCCCCGCCTAAGTTTGGCAACGCACCATTAAGTACCATATTTGGTGTCTATAGGCAACGGCATTTCTTACCATCAGGAAATCCGTCTGCTTGTTGTCTCCCTATAACATAAAAAAAAAGATAAATGTGATATTACCAATATAAATATAATTTTCCCCCGCGTTTGTCTGGCACTCCTGAAAAGAATAGACCATATGGATTTCTGCCAGGTAGTTTAAATAGGTTATTGTAATGAAGGTCACTGGCGGAAGAGTACCTTTGTGCAACTTATCTGGTAAGGGATCCAACGTCTTACTTATTTCTGCTGCTATAATGACATTGTTGTGTTCTATTCCAGAGGGTAGGGTAGCCTTGACCTAGACCTGCACAACAAGTAGCCTAGCACATCAGATCGACACCATCTTTGGGGTCTGTGGTTCACGGTTACCTCTCTATTAGGATAGCCGGGTGCATATTTACCGTGATTTCACACTGAACAAAACAGTGAAAGAATACAACAACTTGCCCGGGTAGTGATCTACCACCTAACATCTTCCTACCATTGTAATACCTGAGCCAGTTCACTTGCACAAAAGGTCTTACATGGCGGTCATAAGACAGTGACGCACTTATTGCATTTAAAGAATCAGCAGAGCCGTCGCTTGTTTGCTATCTTCTCTTATAATAAACGTACAGTAGAATTCAAATTAAAACTATACGTAATGTGTATCACTACATAGTATAAAACAAAGCTTCGCTTCCTATGTCCCTTTGTGTGCTTTTATCTTTAAAATACGCAACGGTTTTTTTAAGAGATCTAAAGATTGAAGAGGAAGGTTTGTATGTATATTTCTTAACCCTGCGAAGCTGAGACGGGCCGTTAGTATTTCTTCTTTTTTTCCTTAAGGTTTTGGCCTTCACGTTAGTATTTAGCCATTAGTCAAGTAGAAATTTGCATCGAATTTTATATCATTTGCAATTAATTATAATTAGTCATCAGTCATAAGTCGTCAAGAAGTCATGCCAGGCTCTTGGGTAAAGCGGTGGCTCATTACACAAGCTCTGTAATGAGATTTGACGGCAACGAGGAAATACACGATACGCCAATTTCTTAGTAATTATTTCATTTGTGCTCTTTCACTAAACAAAATTGTACAAAATGCCACCAAAATTGACTAATTTCACTCAATTTTAACACGAAATTTAATAATTATGAAAAAACTTCGACCATCTTTTCTCTCGATGGCCCCAAAACTCCAGTTAGTAATTAAATATTTTAATGTTGTGTAATGCAGGAATCTGGCAACACTGTTCACGCAACATCGAATTAACTATAAATCTAATTTGCAGGTGCAACTGTGGTATCACATCCACCTGTAAATAGAATTGTTAATGGAGAGATTGCTGCACCAGGACAGTTTCCCTATGCGGTAAGTATTTCAGTAAAATATGTTTCTATCTGACTAGATGGTAGAGTTTTGCAGCTATTCGTCTGGATTGGTACCACTACCTTACCTATACCTGCCGGTATAACGTCAGTGTTTGCTGTTGACTTGTTCCAGTTTGGAGGATAAGGTAACCGGCAAATTTAAATTTTCCTGAAGCCTAACATCTGAGTCTCAGTTTGGAAACGCACCATCTGGAAGTTTGAAGGATAAGGTAGCCGGCAAACTTAATTTTTCCTGAAGCCTAACATCCGAGTCTTTGAAAACGCACCATAATAGTTTTTGGTGTCTCTAGATTTAGAAGAACACATTTTTATAGCAATGCGATAAATAAAAATTAAAAAAAGTAAAACAATCCTTCATCAAAGAAAATAAAACTGAGAGAGTTGTTTATATATTTACTGCATATACCTGTTACAGGATACGGCATGATAGTATGATTCTATGTATTACTTATCAGTAAAAATAATTGCAGGTATCCATTCAACAAATAGGTAATCAGCAATTACAGACGAGGGGACACAGATGTGGAGGAACACTCATCAGTTTTCAGCATGTCCTCACATCTGCAAAGTGTCTCTTTGACAACTTTGCTGAGTACGTATACCTTTTTTCCATTTTTTTTGTTATTACTAATGTTATTGTTGTAATTTTACCGTTAATTTTATTGTTGTCTTATAAATATTAATTTGTACTATTGTTATTCTCGGCTATTGACCTACGTAAATGAAGTGAGTGTTCAATCCACAAGCTGGCGAAGTTGAAGCAAGCGGTCGTGTACTCGATTGACTTAATTGACTAACACCATAAAATGAAATAACAGTCGTGCGAAAACTGGCATATTATATTCCATTTATAAAAGATAAAAGTTTCATTTATTAGCTATCCAGGTTTTAAATTTAGTTAAATAGTTAGACAATAGTTTATGGTGTTTAAAAATATTTAATACATTTATATAACGCATGATAAATTGTAAATTGATTAATAAATGAATTGTAGAAAAGGAAAGTTTGCGTACCACCCCGTGTTGGTCCGGGCTCCTTTGCAGAATAGACCATCTGCCTTCATGCCAGGCAGCTCGTAAAAGGCGCGCATAGGCTTACTAACACCGTGACATTTGACTAGGTGGTAGAGTTTCGCAGCGACTCGCCCGGATTGGTACCACCACCTTACCTATTCCTGCCACCATAACGTCGTGACGTGTTCCGGTTTGGAGGGTAAGGTAGCCGGTTACCGTTATTGTAACTTATTATTTATTACTTACTTACTTACTAAACTTGCTCGAGGCCTAACATCCCGGCCTCAGGTTGGCAACGCACCATTACCACCTTTGGTGTCTCTAGGCGACGTGAATTTCTTACCATCAGGAAATCCGTCTGCTTGTTTGCCTTCCATTATCATAAAAAAACAGTGAAACGGTAAAATAGGTGAAGCTAATCTTAGAAATTAAGACCTGCAATTTACCCTATTTACTTAGAGCAAACAAAGTTTTTATTATTATAACTATTAGAAAGACGGGGAAAACTGCATGGAAAATAGGTAAAACAATATTTTAATTTTTCCCATTTACAAACTGCTACAAATGTCAAGCGATACGAAGTTCATGGGGTAAGTTAAAAAAAAGTATCTTCACGCCCATATCCCCGAAGGGGTAGGCAGAGGCACTACCAGGGCACCCACGACTAACCGCAGATACTTAGTCCCACAATGTGATAGGTGGCAAGCCTATCCACCAACCGGGCACATATCTTATCCCGAGCAACATTTTTTTTTAAGAAAATCGGAAAAACCGCATTTTCTTTATGTTGCCCGACCCGGGATTCGAACCCAGGACCTCATGCAGTCAAGTCCAACAACTGAACCGCTAGACCACAGAGGTGATCACAGGGTAAGTTAAACCGAAATAACATGGTTGAAAATTTTGTTTCAGCTCGCAAGAACTCATAAATCCCACTCAATATAGAGTGTTTGCTGGATCGAATACACTTACAAATGACACATCAGCGGAATTGACGCGGAATATAGCTAACATTGTAATTCACAATGGCTACACTGGTCTCCCAGCACTTGTCGACAATATTGCTATAATAACGGTAAGTTATTTTATCTATATATTAATACGTGATGCCACACCTTGGACCCATATTTACGAAAATTGCACTGACGCAGGAGCATAAAATTTGGCACACTTATAGTTTTTGTGTAGGAGAAGTGCAGAACGCTTATATTTTTCAATAATGATGCTTATAAAGTACATTAAATCAATAAATAAAACATTACCCACACTACCATGCATTTGACACACACAAACAAATATATTGATGATAACGATAAAAGATCACAGTTGGCGCACTAAAAAGTTGGAAACAAAGTAGTTGGTCTTGAGAAATGAAGATGGCGTTATTACCAACAATATATTAAAATGTGTTATGGTCGAATTTCGACCAACGAGCGATCACTATTTAAAATAAATTCTTGACAAATGCCTTGATTTGACTAGGAGTTCATCATCTATTAAGACTATGATGTAATACTTAGCAATTAGCGATCGAATGCTATATATACCTTTACTTCGAATTACGTTAGCTATCGTATGCTTTTGCGAATTGTACGTTAGTGATCTTAAGTATGTAATTAGCAAATTATAAATATTGTGTGATTTTTGACCTAGCTTTGATATAGCATTGTGTGATGTTTTCAAATATTTTAGTGAATATTTTTAATAATAAATGTTGATAATTTGTGGATTTTCAAATACTCGGTATGACAATACTGTCATGCTAACGACGGTTGGAAACTTATTTTAAGAATCACTCTGTTCATTACTTTCAATGAGGCAAGTTATGTTAATGGTTGTGTTTTGTAGGCGATTGGCATTAAATATGTAACTTGAAGAAGTATTAGTTTTATTTAAACAGACTTACAGTAGTTTGAAAAAGCATTAGTTTAGCCATTTAAATAGCCATTTTACTAGTGGATAGGCCTGATAATTAGCACTTTTGTCTTAATTATATTTGACATTGAAAAATTAGTTCTTGTCATTGATTTATCTTAGATCGAAAATATTCGTTTGGAAAGTGATTTGTAATAATTTGTTTAACTATTTCGTTGTCGTTTCGGAAATGTAACCTCAATTTCGGTTTAGCAACTGTTGTTAAAACCAACGATGTTAAACCTATTAATATCGTTGACAACATAGATATACCATAAGGTATCATAATTATTCAAAGTTACAATTTTATACGAGCTATTATGCTAGTGTTGCAAACTTATGAAAATTAGATAATAAATGAACGAAATAAACTGAAAATAATAAAGATAAGTCACAAATTTTGTGATTTTTGAAATCAAAACGTTTTTTGGAATTTTTGTGTAGTTGTCAAATACTTGTACATGTAGCATGAAAAAATATCTGAATGAAAGATTCCCCAAAACATTAGCAAAAAATGAAAATAGTCAAATGTTAATTCACATCCTGAAATAAAGCCCAGAATAAAAAATCAATTTTTTAATAACATTATTCTATTGCAAATACTTACATATATACGTCGTTAGTTACATTTATCGCCTCTGTGGTCTAGCGGTTCAGTTGTTGGAATTGACTGCTTGAGGTCTCGAATTCGAATTCCGGGTCGGGCAACAAAAAGATTTTTCTAATAAAAAAAAAGTTGCTCGGGATTGGAAATGTGCCCGGTTGGCGATAGGCTTGTCACCTATCACACTGTGGGACTTAGTGTCTTCGACTAGTCGTGGGTGCCCTGGTTGTGCTTCTGCCTACCTCTTCGGGGATATGGGCGTGAAGTTACTACTAGCTACATTTCTTACTATCATTCAAAATTTATACAATATAAACATTACTTAATTAAATTAGACTGAAACTTCAAATTCTATGAAAATAATGACAAAAATCGCTTCCTCTCTTCTACGTTGCTGTAACTTACCATCCAATTACTACCATTGTGGATTGCAAATAAATAAGTTGAAATTGGAATAAATTGAAATCGACTTGTCTAAACAAACAGATATATTTGTAATTTTTTTTACAAATTGCAGGTAACACTTATTTCAAACTTGGTGTCTAGATAGGCACCCAGTAAATAATCCCTAAATAAGTCATGTAGAAATAACACTTAATTTCAAAAAGTAACAAAATAGAAATAATTTTATATCCAGTCAACTTTATTGTAGATACATAGCAGCTGCGAGCACCTAACAGTTTCTAAAATAAATTGAAAAGCTTTAAACTCCTCCAAATAAATAATTATTTATAATACCAAAACTTTCAAACGCGAAACGGACAAAAAACCAATAAAACTTTTAATAAGGATAAATTTTGCCACTGTTTCGAGCTACTGGTTTGTATGGAAAGTTGTGTTAGTGTGAGTAAAAAGTTAGTTTTGTCTATGCACAGTTTATGCTTTGTTTTATTTAGTTGAGATGCGAGAATTTAAATCATTTCTTAAAATTTTTAATTTGCAGAATAAAAGAACACGGCCATGATGTTTTATTCTCATACATGTTAAATAACCAACCAACAGTTTCACGCAGCTTCGCCTGCGTAACTTCGCTTTTACTGCACCGATTTTGATAAAACAAAGCCCATGTCACTCAGGGATAATGTAGCATTCTAATGGTGAAATAACTTTTGAAATCGGTCCAGTTCTTTCAGAGCCTATTCCTTTCAAACAAAAAAATAGAACATTTCCTCTTTATAATATTATAATATATATAGATTAAAATCGGCATTATTATATTTTTATACATACGAGTATACATATTACATACTATACGAGTACTTACTGACTTACTATACTCTATAGCCTACAGGTGCTAAAGTATTGTGTAGTCTATAATGTAATAAGGCCTAATTATTTATTCCTGCTACTATAAAAATAGTGTTTCATACTATTACATTCCGCTACGGAAGGTAGACTTGCAAATTAGTCTTGACCTACAGACGTATTTCCTGATACCGATGTGGAATTACAGACCACGGTTGCCTTATTCGTTCACTTATCATAAAACATATGATAAACTATACATTTCAGAAAAAGTAGTCTACAATGTTTTCCTTCACATTGTAGAGATTGAAATTACAGACCACGGTTGCCTTATTCGTTCACTTATCATAAAACATATGATAAACTATACATTTCAGAAAAAGTAGTCTACAATGTTTTCCTACACATTGTAGAGATTGAAATTACAGACCACGGTTGCCTTATTCGTTCACTTATCACAAAAAATATGATAAACTATACATTTCAGAAAAAGTAGTCTCCAATGTTTTCCTACACATTGTAGAGATTGGAATTACAGACCACGGTTGCCTTATTCGTTCATTTATCACACAAAATATGATAAACAATACATTTCAGCAATAGTAGTCCAAAATATTTTCCTACACATTGTAGAAATTCGATTGAAGTCAGGTACCTTCGACTAAACTTCTGTAGCAACATTGCAAGTAATTTGAAATTTTTGTAACTAGTATGTGAACCAATTTTTCACGTTATGAAATATCTTTTCGTTTTTAATGCTTTCGTTATAATATAATGCTTTAAGTATAATTCAAAACCTTTAAATTTACTGTTATCTGGACTAGTAACTGCCTCTCGATCAGTTCTGCCTCTGTGGTCGAGCGGTCCGGGTGTTGGACTTGACTGCATGAGGTATCGGGTTCGAATCCCGGGTCGGCCAACAAACAGAAAATTGTATTTTTCAAAAAAAATGTTGGTCGGGATAGGAAACGTGCCCGGTTGGCGATAGGCTTGCCACCTATCACATTATGGGACTTAATATCATCGGCTAGTCGTGGGTGCCCTGGTTGTGCCTGATATGAGCGTGAAGTTACTTTTTTTTAGTAACTGCATACTCAATAAGCAGTTTCGT
>NJDD01003418.1:280331-298402 GCA_002245505.1 Calephelis nemesis
TATATTTATTTATTTATTATTAATATATGTGAGTATTTGCAAGAACATTTACTGGGCAGGCATTAAGCGTGATAACGACAATCTTATTAATATTTCCCGTTTTTGCCTGTGTTGGCTCGGGCTCCTTAGCAGAATAGACCATTTATCTGCCTTTCTTTGCTAGGCAGCTCGTAAAAAGCGAAGACAGGCATGCCGTCACTATCAACGTGACATCTGACTAGGTGGTAGACTTTCACAGCGACTCGTTCGGATGAATACTATCGCATTTCCTATTTCTGCTGCCAGAGTTGACACGTTCAGGTTCGGAGGGTAAGGTAGCCGGTAAACTTTCTTTTGCTTGAGGCCTAACATCCCGGCCTAATGTCGACAAGGCACCTACCATCTTTGGCGTCTTCAGGCGGCGTGAATTTTATTGCCTTCCAGTATCAAAAAAAAAAACCAACGTATTATATTGTTTAATAAGAAACCGTATTCTAGTTAAAGGCGGGTTTTCACAGTACGAGTACGCTCGGACCGAGTGGGCTCGGATGACTACTCGGGATCTAATCGTATCGTGTAAACATCTAATCCGAGCGCACTCGGACGTCGGTTAGCAATCCGAGCAGACTCGGGCAGTCCTCTACTTTTTGAGTTGACTCGGATACATTGTATAAAAACAAAATGGCGACAACAAAGGACAAGTATAGTGAAGGAGAAACTGTGAAGTTTTAGGATCTTCCTCTTCACTAATATTTTGAAAATGATTTCCAGTTCGTGCGGATATTGTGTAATTTAAGAATGGCTTTCAAATCGAGTGTATGTTTATTTTATAGCATTCAGCATCCCATGCTGAATATGGAAACACTCTGTTTAATGAAAAGACAATGAGCTTAATGGTATCCATACATAAAATATAACACGTGTAGGGGCTTACTCTTGGATTGAGTCTCATTTGTATTATTACTAATTATCAAAATCCCGCTTCTGATAAATTTTAAACGATAATACCTCTGTTGGCTTAATGTATCTTACATTTGTTACAAATTTTATCTTAAACTAGCTGTTGCCCGCGACATTGCCCACGCGGTTAATTGCCTCACAGAAACATTTTTCGGGATAAAACTATTATTCTGTGTTAATGCAAGTTATCCTCTATGTGGTGTGCTAAATTTTATGAAAATTGGTTCAGCAGTTTTTGCGTGAAGGAGTAATAAACATGCAAACTCGCATTTCCATACTATAACATTATAAAGAGAAAAGGTTTGATTTTTTGTTTGTTTGAAATTTATACGCTCTGATACTACTAGACCGATTTAAAAAATTCTTTCACCTTTAAATGCTACGTTATCCTTGAGTGACATAGGCTTCGTTTTATCAAAATCGATGCGGTAGAAGCCAAGTTACGCAGGCGAAGCTGCGTGAAATTGCTAGTATAGCATAAATAGGAAATAGAATTTTCGACGGAACATTACAACAGCAATAAAACGTCCAAATATTGATAAATGTGATCAACCAGTGGCATTATCTTGACAGCTTTGTGAAGTTACGAAATAGGATGATTTATTTGTATAGGTACGGTAGTCATTTATTATGTAAAATCGTGTCTCAGGTTTTGCTAAGTCATTTCTAGCGACTTTAAGTAAAGTTTTATAAAATTTGTCGCCTCTGTGGTCTAGCGATTCAGTTGTTGGACTTGACTGCATGAGGTCCCGGGTTCGAATCCCGGGTCGGGCAACAAAAAAAAAATTGGGTTTTCCCCAATTTTTTAATAAAAAAATGTTGCTTTGGATTGGAAATGTGCCCGGTTGGCGATAGGCTTGCCACCTATCACATTGTGGGACTTAGTGTCTTCGGATAGTCGTGGGTGTCCTGGTTGTGCCTCTGCCTATCTCTTCGGGGATATGGGCGTAAAGATACAAATCCCTTTTGTCATAAACATTCTTTTAGTTCTTAATCGCTATTTAGAGGCAGAAGTTTGAGAGCTATACTTCGTTGTCTTTTATTTCTTGTTGGTTAGACTACTTGTTTTAATAACTAGAATGACTATAAGTAATAGTGCCTTTTTTCACTTTTTTGTGTTTTTTTTTTAATTTGTATGATTTATGGATATATGATATAAGGAAGGCAAACAAGCAGACGTACCTGATGGTAAGAAATTTACGCCGCCTAGAGACAACAAAGGTGGCAATAGCGCGTTGCCAACCTGTTATGTTAGGCCTCGAGCAAAAGTAAGTTTACCGGCTACCTTGCCCTCCAAACTGGAACACGTTATGGCGACGGGAATATGTAGGTAAGGCGTTGGTGGCAATCCGGGTGAGTCGCTGCAAAACTCTACCAGCTCGTCAGATGTCATGATGTTAGTGACGGTAAGCTTATGCTCGCCTTTACGAGCTGCCTGGCAGGAAGGCAGATGGTCTATTCTACAAAGCTCGGACCAACACAGGGTATTTTTATCAGAGTAGTATATTAGTTAGCTGACTGTTCCACATTTTTAAAACAGGTTTTTATGACGACCATGTTTCATTATCTAGGTTGTTGTTACTTACTTTTGATCGAGGCCCAACATCCCGGTCTCAGGTAGGCAACGCATCATTACCACCTTTGCTGTCTCTAGGCAGAGTGAATTTCTGCCAAATCCGTACCAAGCTAATAAGTACGCTTGTATTATGAGTGTCAACAATACTAGTACAAAGAAATACTAAAAGAGATCAGTATCAATACCAGAATAAAAAAAATGTCTGCCCCATTGAGAATCGAACCTGAGCCTTGCGGCGTGTCCGTTAACCTCTAAAACAACGAGGATGTCAAGTGGAATAAACAAGTTTAATGATATACGCGTACTGAGCCCTCACCATGATTTGACGGCTTGTCAAGTTGTACCGTCTTTGTAAATTTACTTGCATGAAAACTTTAAACAGCGCCTCTATTGGTAACTAAGAGAAACACATTTTAGATCAAAAGTGTCATAGATTTCGTAAAACGTAACTTACCGAACGTAATCTATACCAAATCATGGTAAAGGCTCTCAGCCCTTACTATGACTTTACGACTTTTTTTTTTAAACGAGTGGAAATCCTCGTGGATACCCGTCACTTTCGGGTGAAGTGACGGGTTATGCTGGACTTCTACCGTCTAAAACCACTCGGTGACCCCCCTCTGTGCGTATCGGGTGACTGCGGGATCTCCGAAGAACGCACCGCTGTCACCCTTACACCTGCCCGTAGGCTCATCCGCTCAGAAGCCTCTCCCTTCTGATGCCATCACTTTGACGACAGCAGCATGGGGTCACACCATGCTATGCTGCCTCACGTCCCGGGCTGCTTTTTAAGCCAACTGACACCCCGATCAGTTGACTTACAGCCCCAACCCTCGTTTAGTTGCCTCTTACGACAGGCAGAGGATACCGTAGCCCTATTCGTCTACGCACGGTATTCACACATTCGTCTAGCCCCGGTACTACAGGGCCCAATGACTTTACGGCTTGTCAAGTTTACTATACTCGCAACTATCTCTGTAAGTTATTTGTATGAAAACTTTGAACAGCGCCTCTATTGGTAACACATTTTAGAACCAAAAATGTCACAGATTTCGACATATAACTTACCGAACGTAATCCATACCAACTCATGTTAACCACTCTGATATATGTAGTATATAGGTTGATTCCGGTTGATTAAAGAGTATATATATATAGAAATCAATAGATATTGATACCGGAAAACAGTACTTGAACGCTTATCAATAAAATAATCTTAACATATCATACGTGTTACTCTGTCTTAGGCATTAAATATGTATGAACTAATAATATAACGTTATGTACGATGTTTTTTCAGGGAAGTCCTCAATTAAGATATGCTAATTACTACGTGTATGATCAAAGGGAATGCTCTGCTATTTATAACGGTGTAGCCGGTGCTGTGAACATCGTACCGTCGATGATTTGCGCTGTGTCCAATAATATCATTTCCTCAGGATGTATCGTAAGTTAATTACCTCCTTTTAATACTGTTACTTGGTAAACTATTTTAAAAATAAATATACCTGGACAAGTTACACAAATTGAATCTAACCCCAAAGTAAGCAAATCATATGCTTGTGTTATGGGTGTTAGTCAACGATTCTATTACATAAAAATACTTAAATAGATACCAGAATACATTTAATATACACCCAGACCCGGAAATGCAGACATCTAAATGTTCATCACACAAATGCCTGCCCCCGTCGGGAATCGAACCCAAGCCTCGCGGTTCGTCGACGCAGTTAGGCGAGTACGCTAGCCACTCGACCAACGAGGCGGATTTTATTATTTGCAATCTAGTCATCATCATCATAAGCCGGAGGACGTCCACTACTGGACATAGGCCTCCTCCAAAGAGCGCCACATGTCACGATCACCAGCCGCTTGTAACCAGCGACTCCCCGTGACTTTGACCAGATCATTAGCCCACCGGGTGGGATGTCGTCCAACTCTACGTCCACCGGTGAGGGGCAGCCACTCGAGAACCTGTGCAATTTTGTATTCACAAAAAATACGTATCTTCACGCCCTTATCGCTGAATAGTTAAGCAGATGTACTTATAACCTGATTATCCTTAGCCGAAGGTGCTTAACCGATTCTGAGCAATATTGTTTTTATTACAAAATTAAAAAAGGAGTATATTTTTATTTGTTTGGGGAAATTCCACTATTAAATCACACGGATTTTGTCTAAGTGTGCCGTCTATAATCTTTGAAACCGTTAGGTTTGTATAAAAAGAGCCTTGAATTTAGGGGAAGGTAGGCAAGTTTACAAGGATCGTGACATTTAACACGTTCGGCCTCCTCCACAAAGGGCTTAACGTAAAGATATATAATTTTTTAGAGACTTTATGATATTTCATTTTCATTAAGAAAAAATATTATATTACTTTGCGCTTAAGAAAAAGAAAGATTTTTTAAAGTTTCAAAGGGTTTAATTTAGTACTATGCTCTTTCTGTGGGTTGTAATTTAAAGTTTTTCAAAAACTTTAGAAAATACAAAATGTTGAAAATAGGACATCTTAAGAACTGGGCTATCTTAGGCGTAAGAACCTTAGAAAAGAAGTACAATGTATATGACTAAATCAATTTTATATTTTAGGGAGATGATGGTAATGCTTTAATATGTGGAGGTGAATTTGCCGGTGTTTTGTCTCTATCTGATGGATGCCGGTCGTCGTCCTACCCTGAAATATACACCAGGGTATCCAACTACACTCCATGGATTCGTTCTATAGTTCCAGCCAGTTCAGCACCATCACTCTTGAACACAGGGCTCATAGCCATGCTCGTTATGAGCTTTGTTGTTCATATTCTTAACCATAGTTCATAATTTTATACTTCGTATAAAAATATGAACAAATTTTTATATAAACTATTATTGTATAAGTTTATTCTGAGATTTATGTGGTATAATCTAGGCATTTTTGTCATTTCATTTTCATTCCATTTTCTTGCATTTTGTAAATAATAAGTTAAGTATAATTAAAGTATTATTATAGTTAGTAAAGTTTGTTTTAAATTATGTCGACTAGGTACCTACCATAGTTTTAATTGCAAATTTGCATTAAGATAATGCAATGATTTTTTTGTCAGTGTGTTAAAGTGTAGAAGTAAAGATTAAATTTATAGTAGAAACAATATGCACTTAATATTTTTTAGCTGATTTACATATACGTATTATCAAAAGTTCGGAAAGTATTTGACAAAAATGAAGTATGACCTTGTACATCTTATTATATTAAAATGAATCCCTAAATGTGTTGGTAAGCGCATAACTTCCGAACGACTGAACCGATTTGGCTAATTCTTTTTTTGTTGTGTTAGTTATTGTCAGAAGAATGTTCTTATAAAGAAAAAAAACGGGGAAAATGCAGGGAAAATGGGAAAATAATACTTTATTTTTCTCCATACAAACTGAACGGGTGGAACGAAGTTCGCCGGGACAGCTAGTACTTAATAACATTGATTGATTAGGAATGGTTGCGATCCTCGGCCAGTACAGATATTTGTGTAATATGGTTACCATATGTATTTCTATTTCTTGGTATAAATTTTACTAGAACATGCCTCCTTAGAAGAATTTAGATCAAGCAGCTCATGAGAGTCGTTTTGTTTGTTGCTAATGACTACGAATAGTTTTACGAAATGTTGTTCGGAATGTTTTTTTTATGATTTTAGAAGGCAAACAAGCAGACGAAGGAAGGAAGTTTGTCACGATCGTGAGGTTTGGCACTCAATACTCTCTGCCTACCCCGCAAGGGACTTGGCGTGAAGATATGTATGTATGTATGTAACAAGCAGACGGATTTCCTAATGATAAGAAATTCACGCCGCTTAAAGACACCAAAACGTGCGATGCCAACCTAAGGCCAGGATATTAGGCCTCGAGAAAAAGTAAGTTTACCGGCTACCTTACCCTCCAAATCAGAACACGTCATGACGTTATGGCAGCAGGAATAGGTAAGGCGGTGGTACCAATCCGGGTGAGTCGCTGCGAAACTCATTCAGCTGGTTAGATGTCACGCTGTTAGTGACGGTAAGCCTGTGTTCGCCTTTTACGAGCTGCCTGACAGGAAGGCAGACGGTCCATTCTGCAGAGGAGCCCGCATCAACCAATTGTTCGGATTGTCGAAACCACTTTTTCCTGCTCATAATGTCAGTTTTTGCAACTGCCGCGTTTTGGTCCAGAGATCAGAGTATAAAATCAGTAGGGCTCGACTGAGTCTTGGATCTTGATTTCATGCAAATTGGATATTATTGAATTGCTAAAGTCGGATTTGTCATTTAGTAGATACTTTTGGAATAGCTTACCCAACGCTCCATTCACACTATTCCCTGCACTCACTCTCTTCTCTACATCCGCGGTGTACCTTCCATCCCTGCTAAAAGCACAACCAAGATATACAATGAAAGATTGACAAAGCAGATATACAATGCGAATGTGGATGGATGTAGGTACCCGGGGAGACCAAGGCTGACATTTCACGATCAGATCAATCGAATATTATCCGAGGGTGGTGTCAAGAGTCTCCGAAACCGGCGTGTTTGTATGAAAAGGGTAATGAATGTGAAGGAAGCAAGACAGGTTTGTCAGGATCGTGAGGTCTGGCACTCGATACTCTCTGCCTACCCCGTAAGGGACTTGGCGTGAAGATATGTATGTATGTATGTATGTATGTAGATACTTTTGAACACAATACTAGCGGATTAAGTTCCAAAACAATCAACGAATCTGTTAGAATAAATTAAATTTACTATTAAAAATGTTAACGTTCAAGAGTATGAAACGACACGAATCCGAATCCGAATCCATTTTCCCATTTGTACGAAATCGAGATTCAACAGTAGCCCCGCAGAGTTCCAATGCACGTTTGAGTGTCTAGGTAACACGTATTTTTAACCAGTAAGAGATACTGTCTACTTGTTTTCCAATCCCAAAAAAGATGCTATTTATAAAATGTAAATATTTGTAACATACACAACCTTTTACAGAAGAAAAGAAAAGAAAAGAAAAAATATTTATTTGCGGAATATGAGTGTTACAAAGATGTTACAAAATTATTTAAGCGTTTCAACATATTCTACCAACTTGTGGTGTGCAAATATTTAATAGGTTTTAATCAAATTACTAATTTTAATTATTTAATTACAATCTACAACACACTGTATTTTGTATTTATTATAAGATTATTTATTAATACAACAATTTTTAGAATGTAAATTAATTTATCCCTGTCTACCGTAAACTACCACCGTTTCCAAACCTAGCCAGACAGGAGAAGAAACGGCGAAACAAACTCCTGCGTACCCGACATTCTGCAATTATTAATCATATTAGAAATACTAAATTATTTATTCTTTTACAGTTAGTGAGATAAATCGAAACCTTGAGACAAACTTAAAAGTTCCTGAACTGAATTTAAACACAGTTGAACATAGATGGGTGTGGATTTTTATTGCGTCAAAAAGTTTATCAACACTTTATGCAGTTGGCATAGACTCTATGCAGTATTTTTTTTCTTTAGTCGCTTCTTATGACATGTTCGGGGAAGGTATTCTTGTAGTTTCGTGCCAAATGTAATGTATGGGGAAATAATGCTATCTTTTGTAGATTTATTATCATTTTTGTTGTGATAGTTTTGAACACACTGATATTTAAAAAAAAAAAGTATCTTCACGCCCATATCCCCGAAGAGGTAGGCAGAGGTACAACCAAAGCACCCACGACTAGCCGAAGACACTAAGTCCCACAGTGTGATAGGTGACAAGCCTATCGCCAACCGGGCACATTTCCAATCCCGACCAACATTTTGAAATTAGAAAATTGGAAAAATCCAATTTCCTTTTTGTTGGCCGACTTAAACTGATATTTTAATATTCACAAACCTACTAGTTGTTGTCCGCGTCATTGCCCGCGTGGTAAATGGTTACATGAATATTTTTTTAAGGTAAAAAATATCCTATGTGTTAATCCAATCTCTATGTGTGTGATAAATTACATGAAAATCAGTATAGCAGTTTTTGCGTGAAGGTATAACAAACATACAAACTTTCGCATTTATAATGTTGGTAAGATTTTAAGGCTCCCAGTTCTAAATCTTAAACACGTATGTATGCTCTTTATTTTCTAGCGAGACTGCTAGTAAAGTAATGCATTTTTATTTACTTAAGAACAAAAAAGTTAATTAAACATTTTAATTAGCTAAGTTATTTTTAAAATTACATTTTCTAAAATTAAAACTACACATAGCTTTGTTTCATAATATATTCAGCACAAAGAGAAACTACAATGTTTTGCTACATCTAAGTGCACATTTTTTTGCAAATAAATAACTTTACATCGTTGTAACTTGCAACGTTGATTTTTTTATATTTTCAAATGAAGGAACACTTGTACTGTTTCATTTATAACATAAAATGACATTTCATATAAAACATTTGACTAGGTGGTAGAGTTTCGCAGCGACTCACCCGGATTGGTACCACCGCCTTACCTATTCCTGCCACCATAACGTCGTGACGTCGTGTTCCGGTTTGGAGGGTAGGGTAGCCGGTAAACTTACTTTTGCTCGAGACCTAACATCCCGGCTTCAGGTTGGCAACGCACCATTATCACTTTTGGTGTCTCTAGGCGACGTGAATTTATATCCCTATCCCCCTTTTAGCCTCTACGGTATCCTCTGCCTGTCGTAAGAGAGGTATCCAACTACACTCCGTGGATTCGTTCTATAGTTCTAGCAAGTTCAGCACCATCACTCTTGAACACAGGACTCATAGCCATGCTCGTTATGAGCTTTGTTGTTCACATTCTTAACCTTAATTCATAATTGTAGTTGGATACACCAGGGCAATGTATCTGGCACCAGTCTGGCAGTGTGTGCCTCTGTTGTAAGGCAGCGGATACCTTAGCCCTATTCGTCGCCCAGTACACCAGCTACCCTAGTCCCTACCCTCTAGACCGGAATCATTATCGCGGCAGTAACCGGTAAGGGTAATCCCTGCACGGGCAAGTTGCTGCAGAGCATTCTACCACTTGTTGGTCTTGTTGGTATTGACCTATATTTTGACGGTTGCACACCTTTTAGAAACTACCTGGCAGAGAGGCGGATGGTCTATTCTACTCTGCGGATCCAAACCAACACTAGGTAAATGTATAAAGATACTATTGGGTCTCTTGTGATGCCGATTCTACTGAAGTCTATACTAGTCTAAGGAATCGTTTGAAGAATATTTTGTATTCATGTAATACTTAACTAAGTTTAGGTAGAGATCTTCATTCACATTCATTATTCTTTTGATGGGTACACTCCGGTTTTGAAGACTCTTGACACCACCCTTGTATAAAATCCAAGTTATTTGTTTATGGAATTTCAGGTATCCCCTTTACCTGTTTCCATCAACATTCTTCATCTTTCATCTGCCATTTATAAAACATTTTTCTTCGTGTGTTTAAATTTATGTGTGCAAGTCGACGTATTATTAATTAATCTAGCTGGCTTTTCAGTCTTTTTATTTTTTTATTTTATGTCATTGGAAGGTAAACAAGCAGACGGATTTCCTGATGGTAAGAAATTCCCGCCGCCTAGAGACACCAAAGGTGGTAATGGTGCGTTGCCAACCAGAGGCCGGGATGTTAGGCCTTGAGCAAAAGTAAGTTTACCGGCTACCTCACCCTCCGAACCGGAACACGTCATGACGTTATGGCGGCAGGAATAGGTGAGGCGGTGGTACCAATCCCGGTGAGTCGCTGCGAAACTCTACCACCTAGTCAGATGTCACGGTGTTAGTGACGGCAAGCCTATGCTCGCCTTTTACGAGCTGCCTGGCACAGTAAGGCAGATGGTCTATTCTACAAAGGAGCCCGGACCAACACGGGGGGAACAGTCTGAATTATTTTGATTACTTTTGGCAGGAGAGATTGGTTTAGACAAATAATTGATTGTATTTGTGATTGACAACAGTTTTATTTTATTTTACTAGCTGCCTGTTGCGACTTTGCCAAGGTGATATATTTTTTTAGTCATAAATTGAGATGTAAGCTATCTTAACTTTCAAGTTGTATCAAACTGTACACGGTGTGTAAATTTGATTGAAATCGGTTAAGTAGTTTAGGAGTCCATCGCTTTCAAACATCCATACACGTCATTATTATACATTGAGACATGTATTCCGATACTGACCGTGTTAATGTTATAACGGCAACCTAATGGCGGAGTGTTAAAGCTCAGTTATTGTCTTGTCGATCATAATAATTATGAATCTGGAATACTACAATTGCGAGCAATGAAAATGAAGTAATAAAATAGATAAGAGTGCGGTATTAACCATGATGAGTCTCTGTCCAAAACTAATTGGATAATCCAGAAATATTAATTATTACTACTACTGGCGATAAAGTTGCTACGACATTTACTATTACAATTTATGATTTGTTGAAATTAGAGAAAGATGTTTAAAATATTACATCAGTCTCATAATATATTTAATAGAAGAAAATGTATTATTATTACAATCCTCTGATGATGCTCTTATGCATAGTTGATGAACTACATGGCAAGAAGGCAGATGGTCTATTCTGCAAGGGAGCCCGGACCAACCTAATGGCGGAGTGGTAAGCCTCTTGCCTTAGTTTGTCGATCATAGTAACTACTAATTTGTTAACTTCACTTGTGTCTAGAATGAAATTTTACCAAGCGCCGACGATAAGAAGTATAGAAACTAATAACTACGAAACTGGAATACTAAACTTGCGAGCAATGAAATTAAAGTGGTCATAACAGGTAAGAGCACAAGTCATGAGTCTCTTTCCAAAACTAATTTTGTAACTACTAATTATTATTACTAGTGGATTCCACTGCTGACGATTAGGTAAACACCACATTTACTAATACAATGTACGAGTATGATATAGTGGATTTAGTGTTAGATATTTAAAATATTACAAAAGCTTTCATAATATATTTTATACAAGAAAATGTATTATTATTACAATCCTCTGATGCTGCTCTGCTGCATATTCGATGAAATATGTAAAGTTAACAATGAAATGAATATTAATCATTCGGAAATTCCCAAATATTTCATATATTTCCTGCAATGCATAATAATTAATTCCACCAGAACAAATTCGCCTCCGTTCTCTTTGTCGGAGTAAAAACTTCTGTACTATACATTGTTACACGGTTCTGATTCATGACACGTATTTCGTTTACACTTCTTCCTGCGTCCTGTTAGATTACGGAACAACCTTCCCAATTCAGCTTTCCCAGAGAACATATGAATTGGAAACATTTGAGCGCTGGATAAGCAAACACTTCAGAAACTAGTATTTTCGGATAACCCTTTTATTGCAAATATCCATTCGCAAGGCTTCTACTTTAGGTACCATCATCCATTGTATGTGAAAAACCTGAACACTTTTAAAAACTTTTATTTTCTCCATTATTAATAAATGTAGGTAAATTTAAATGAATGCAGAGCCCATACTATGAGTTTGTTTATGCTACGTTCGGTAAGTTACGTGCCGAAATCTATGACACTTTTGGTCTTAAAATATGTTTCTCTTAGTTACCAATAGAGGTGCTGTTCGAAGTTTAAATACAAATAATTTACAAAGACGGTAGCGAGTACCTCTAAGGGCTCTGGTATGAATTAAACAAATGATAACGACTTCTAATATATGTACATATTCACCTAATAAATAAATTTTTTATCATTCTGACAATCTGAAAAGAGTAAAACTGCTTTTTTTGGCAAAGGACAGCAAACAATCACATTGCTCCTTTAATGATAACAGAAATCCGTGTCCTAAAGGCACAATTAAATATAATTGGTGTTCTGTGGCCGAGATATTAGGGCTAGCTAGTGTTATTATGTACCCTACGATCAGAATATGACATTATTATTATGGAGGCAGCATGCCTACCCGAGCTACTTAGCTGTATAGTACTCTACCGTTATGAGCGGTATTATTGGTATTGACATATTGAACTTTAGCTGGCCTCTAACAATCTGCTAGTCAAAAAGGTACATGGTCTTTTCTACACAAGTTACCATGACCAACACTGTAAAAACTAATATTAAAGTAACCAACTACAAAATTGACTAACTGAGACATAAACTGACTTTATTTCTCGTTCATCTAAAATAGAAAATGTTCAAAACTTTAATCAAGCGAAAATTTCTAAGGTAAGAAAGGCAAACAAGCCGACAGATTTCTAGATGGTAAGAAATACACGCAACCCAGAGTCACCAAAAGTGGCCATGGTGATTTTGGACCTGAATCAAAATCAAGTTTACCTGCTACCTTATCCTCCGAACTGTAACACGTCAATGTCAACACTAACGTTATGGCGGCAGGAATAAGTAAGGCGATGGTACCAATCCGGGCGAGTCGCTGCGAAACTCTACTACCTCAGATCTTTACAGTCAGATATCACGGTGCTAGCTCGGTGATGGCTCGACGGTGTCAACCCATGTTCAGGAAGGCAGATGGTCTAAAAGGAGACCGGACCAACACGGCGAAAAATATTGAAAATCTGTCCGTTTAGAAGTCTATTGAAATAAAATAAAATAATTAAAATCTACAAAAGAATAAACACGGTGTAAGTAAATCTTTAATGACTTAAACATAATTAAGAATATTACACTCATTAAAAGTTCTCTTAAGATAAGGCGTGGCAAAAAATGTTGACCCATTAAGTTAAACTCATTTAGAGCGTAATTTATTTTTATAAAGTAACTAAAAGGCTGAGGGTGTTATAAATTTTGAGCACGTTTATTAGACTTGGATCTCGCGCAGCGGCTTTTAGACACACGTCGGAATTTTGTAATAAGATTTCCTTAATTTAATACCTCCTTCATACATTCAGTTGAAAAGTATTTATGGTAGTAGTTGTCATGTCGACATAGCTATACTTCATAGCGCTAAGCTCAGTAGGGTTACTCTTGAATCTATCAACCAAAATCAAATCTAACATACTCATTTGATCATTCCTTCTCCATGTATACGTATGTATGTCCTTATGCTGAAACATTGTGTTAGACACAAGAAGATTTCTTTCTACACATAAATCTACAATATGCTTACCAGCATCATTCACTCTCTTATCACCATAGGGTCCAAGAGTGGCCTCGTAACTGTCCCGTCGTGTCCCCACCCAACCATTCATGTCACCGCACATAATCACTTTTTCATTTCCTTCAAACATATCCAGAACATCCCTTACAGAATCCCAAAACTTTTCCAGGTCATGAGTCGACAACGAGTTGACCGGAGCATAGGTTGCTACCACAAACCTCGCGTGACTCCTAATACGGACCCAGAGCAGTCTCGGACCAACCAAACCATACTCTTTCAGGTTTGAGGCTGACGAGACGATAAAATGATACCTACCCCACCGCTGGCGTGATTGCTCTGTAATACACTATACCAGTGAGCAAATCTGCCACCGGAGAGATAAAAAGTATCACTGCCCTTTCGCTTAGTCTCCGTGACACACAGTAAATCCAGGCATCTCTCATCCATTACATCAATCAATTCATTAATCTTCGCTTCCATTCCCTCTTTCTCATACCACGTGCCTATTTGACACTCTCCACTCCTCGATGTGCCTGTACGGGACTGGCGTAATGGGTGGCGGCCCCCATCGCAGCATCTGCCTCTTTTCGTACCGACGCGCTGCCTCCAGGGAAGGCCCTAACCTGCTCTGCGGTACTTTTTTGGACTGGACTGGCAGGGATCGCGACGTGCCCGCTTCTGGCCAATGACCCCCTTGCTTCTAGAGTATAGAGTAGTAGCATAGAGTAGAGTGGCCATGATTATATAGTTATCTTAAATTACATTTTGTTTGATCCTCCGAGCTATTTTCTTAGATGTTCTTTATTTTTTATCAGATATTGTGGAAGCACAAATTTACTCATGTACATTAATATACCAGTTATTTTATGTCGCCATTTGCAATTAGCCGTCAAAAGTCTTGCTAACTTTTATAAATATATTAAACTACCTGCCTGTTCCGGCTTCGCTGGTATTTTTTTGTCAGAAATGGGGATGTAAGCTATCCTATCTTTCAAGTTGGCTCAAACTGAACTGAACTGAATGAACGAAAAACAAAGTGTTTACGTATAATACTTAAGTACCTATTACATAAGTCTTAGCATAGTTTTAGCTAATTGTAGAGTAATATAATATACATTTATCAAATCAGTAAAATTTTATGAGCTTACGTGTTTTCTCTGATAACAATATACTTTTTATTATCTCTTTAAATCCAATGATGTAGAAGCGTCAAGATAAAGGGTTACCTTTTTCTTGCCGACCCCTCGCCGTCGGTTTATACCGTAAAAGGGTCGGAAGAATAAATTTCGTAAAGCTGTTTTATAATTCTACGTCCAATTTTGTACAAAAATCTTGCTTTAAACGCTTTAATAGATCGACGAGCACCGTTGGTAAAAATTTCATCAAGTGCCAACCAAAGCGTTTCCGTTAGAATAAACCTTAAGTGAAAAAAATGTCACGATTAGAAAGAATAGTTATGAGAACAAAACTTTTCCCCGTGTTGGTTCGGGCTCCTTTGCAGAATAGACCATCTGCCTTAGTACCAGGTAGTTCGTAAAAGGCGAGCAAAGGCTTATCGCCACTAACACCGTAACATCCTACAAGGTAGAATTTGGTAGCAACTCGCCCCAATTGGTAATACCGTCTTACCTATTTCTGCTGCCATCACGTCTGTGATTGCCGTTGACATGTTCTGGTTCGGAGTAGGTAGGTAGGTAGCCGGTTAACTTACTTTTGCTTGAAGCCTAACAAGCTGGCCTCGGATCGGCAGCGCACCGTTACCACCTTTGCTATTTCTTACCGTCAGGAAATCCATCTACTTGTTTGCTTTCCATTATCATAACATAAATAAACACAACAGGTAAAAAAAATTTTGGAGATAAAGATGTTAAAAAAAATCAACTTTGCCTCATCTATTTGTGACATTTATATTGTATAAGTCAAACTATTTTTTTTAAATAGTAATATCAGGAACCAAAGCATTTTTGTAGTTGTCACGCGAATTATTTCCTTTTATTAAAACCACAACCAGACAATTTTTAAACAATTTTTATCACAAATATTACATTTAACAAAAAATTACTAAAAGACCAGCCAGATATTCCAATCAATTTCTTTTATAATCACTTAGGAACTTTTTTTCTACTGTTTTAGTGTGAGAGAAATTTTGAAAAAAACATTCAAGTAAAACTTCTATTTTGCCTTTTTTCAGGCAGTTGGAACGGATGGGCACAGATAGAACGATTTATTGTTAACAAGATTTTTTCCCCGTGTTGGTCCGGGCTTCTTTGCAGAATAGACTATGTGCCTTCCTGCCAGGCAGCTCGTAAAAGGCGAGCATAGGCTTATAATCACTAACACCGTGAAATCTCCCTAGAGGTAGAGTTTCGAACCGACTCGCCTGGATTGGTACGGCCTTATCTATTCCTGTGACCATAACGTCAGTACTTGAAGTTGAAGTGTTCCGGTTGGGAGGATAAGGTTGCCGGTATACTTGCTTTTGCTCGAGGCCTAAAATCTCCGCCTAAGGTTGGCAACGCACCATTACCACTTTTGTTGTCATTTTCAATTTCACTTTGTCACGTTCCGATTCAGAATTTAGAGTAGCTAGTAGACTTGCAAATAGATTTGACACCACGACCACAAGAAAGTGACGCTCCTAGACGTAATATATACGTACCGATTGTCTGTTACCATCAGTATAGCCAAAGGCCTTTTGCTGTCATATTCTTTGGAATAAAGTTCCTCCGTAAGGAACTTCGTTCCAAAACAGGAATGTTTGGAGGAGATAGAGCTTTTACTGCGTAATGGAACTGTATATATATGTATAGTAAGACCATAAGAAAAAGACCGTGGAATAAGACCGTTAAATAAGATGAGCGCAGGCGCGACAGTCATATACAAAAGCAAGTAGTGTATAATACCTTTCTCTTTCTCCCTCACTCCACCCCACCAATGCATAGTGTATACTCATGAATTGTATCGATTCTACATAAGCCGAAGAAACTTCGTCCCTAAACACCAGGTAGGAACGAAATTCCTTCGGCTAATGTAGAACCCCGACACCACATTTATATTTTATTAAAAATTGATAATACAGAATTATTCATTCAATACAAAATGTATTCATGATGACTAGCCCCGACGGCTGGATTTTACTTGCGCAGCCATTTATTCCACTCAATGCTGGGACGGGTTGGACAAACACAATCCGCTGCCACTGTTAGTTACTATTACTTTTTTCATTTTAAATTCTCTTTGCATCATAAAATGTACATGTTCCACCGTATGTTGTATAACTATGTTAAATTTAATTTGCAAACTTACCCTGAAATGGCATGTATGTTTACGCCAATTCTCTTGAATAGTAAGAGGAGAAAATTGCTAGTCCTATTAACATTATAAATGCGAAAGTTTGTATCTTTGTTTGTGACTCCTTCACGCAAAAACTGCTGAACCGATTTTGATAAAATTTGACACACACAAGGGATAACTTGAATTAACACATAAGATAGTTTTTATCCCAAAAAAGGTTCCTGTGGGATCATTAATCAAGCGAGCAAAAAGCCGGAACATGATATTGACTACTACAGTTATGATAGCGGCATATCTTTAAAATCAGTATTAATCTTAGCAAGTTATTAAACTTAAACTACCTAGTCATAAAAAAGTTAAATTTAAAAAACCGAATACATTTTTATTTTAATTTTCGTGTCGCCTCTGTGGTCGAACGGTCCGGGTGTTGGACTTGACTGCATGAGGTCTCGGGTTCGAATCCCGGGTCGGCTAACAAAAAAATGTTGGTCGGGATTGGAAACGTGCCCGGTTGGCGATAGGCTTGCCACCTATCACATTATGGGACTTAGTATCTTCGGCTAGTCGTGGGTGCCCTGGTTGTGCCTCTGCCTACCTCTTCGGGGATATGGACGTGAAGATACTTTTTTTTTTATTATTTTAAATCGTTCTATTCTTTATCTACGAGTATTTAAAACGTTTCCATATATTTCGATATCCATTAATCATTTAACTCAAATTAATAATTATTTGGTAATCATATAATATGTGGTCTAGTGGTTCGGTATTGGCGTTGACATTAGTTATCAGGTTCGATTCTCTAGTCGGAGCACCTAAAATTTATTTTTTCATGCTGTAATGTAAACAAACTTACTAGCGACATATTTGCTAGCCATCACATTATGGGACTTAAGTGCTGTCGGCTAATTGTGAGTGATCTGGTTGAATTAATGTTGGTAGAGTTTCGCAGCGACTCGCCCGGATTGGTACCACGGCCTTACCTATTCCTGTCGCCATAACGTCGGCCCTTACATTGACGTGTTTCGGTTAGGAGGGTAAGGTGGCCGGTAAATTTACTCTTGCTCATGGCCTAACAGCCCGGTCTGAGGTTGGCAACGCAACATTACCACCTTCAGTGCTTTTAGGTGGCGTGAATTTCTCGCCATCAGGATATAACCGTCTATATAACCGTCTGCTTGTTTGCCTTTCAATA
>NJDD01003418.1:299522-314174 GCA_002245505.1 Calephelis nemesis
TGCTTGTAGGTGGCGTGAATTTCTCGCCATCAGGATATCCGTCTGCTTGTTTGCCTTTCAATATCATAAAAAAATGTATCTACCTCAAGACGCTCTGAGTCATTAGTATAAATTTTAATTAGTATAAAAAGAAAAAAGTATCTTCTTGCCCATATCCCCAAAGAGGTAGGCAGAGGCACAACTAGAGCACCCACGACTATCTGAAGACACTAAGTCCCACAATGTGATAGGTACCAAGCCTATCGCCAACCGTGCACATTTGCAATCCCGAGCAACATTTTTTTATTTTTGATGCCCGACCCGGAATTCGAACTCGGGACCTCATGCAGTCAAGTCCAATAAATGAACCGCTAGACCACAGAGGCGATAATTGGTATACCTACTCGTATAAGCAAATAAATATGTTCAACGTTCTGCTAGTCCATAAAAACATTCCTTTTTCAAATCAATTCAAAACACAAGCTTTTAAAGATAATTCAAACCCAAACAAAATGAATTTCACATCATAAATTAAGCAGTTTAGAAATCCGTGAATTTATTAAAATTCACAATGAAGAAAAGCATGTTTTACCTTCGTTGAATAAAAGATTATTATTCTATATGAATAACCGGCTGCAGTCTATTCCACTGCCGAGTTTTAAAGAAATAATATTATATCTTCGTGGAATATTTTCTTTAGAAATGTCGAATTTGCTTTTAAAACGGGAGAAGAATTGATAAGTGGAGAGATCAGGGGTATTTACAATCATTTAATCTATTTTACTGGCGTGTGTGGTCATGATTTCCTGATGGCAGAAATCTAAAGACACCAAAGGTGGTAATGGTGCGTTGCCATCCTGAGATGTTTGACCTCGAGCAAAAGTAAGTTAACGGCTACCTTATCTTTCGGACCGGAACACGTCAACAGCAAGAGCTGACGTTATTGCGGCAGGTATACCACTGCGAAAATCTACAATCTAGTTATAAGTCACGGGCTTGTGACGGTAAGCCTTTGCTCGCCTTTTTTACGAGTTGCCTGGCAGGAAGGCAAACGGTCTATTCTGCAAAAAAAAACCGTTCCAACATGGACGTATAGAGTAAAATGTTAAAAAAGTTTGGCAATTTTGTAGGAATCCCAAAACTTTTCACTAGACCTAGCGTGAAGATTTTATATACGTATACTGTGTATTAAAAATGTGTCATGACAATTAAATATTAATGTCCGGTTCCTATAATCAACGAATCGTAATCCGTCAGCTAAACCATTCGTAATTTGTTCAAAAGTAACGGAGCGTTACCAATGTTTTCAGAAAATGTTTAGAATCAATAGTCGGAAACGAGCAACCGTTGTTGTTAGTAATCTTACTAAGCGTACAAAATACTACCATCCGTAATCAAAACGACTCGTCGACGAACCGGGCATAAGAGGTACAAAGTGACTAATTCAATTTGTAAATATTTTGTCTTCTTGGGAATAAAATGACAGATGTGACGTTATTACCTCAGGAAATTCGGTCGCAAAAGTCTCACAATGTCATTCAAGAATTTACGACACTATTATATTCTCCAACACAGCTTGTGACTTGAGAGAAGTGACAAGTGGAAATGTGAATGTTTTATGCCTTTGTGACGGCGCGTCTCATATTTTGATATTAGAAAAGGGACACTTCCTAGACTGTCATGCTACCCTCCTTACACTCAGCTGAAGTTATATATTATGTATAATGAAATAATAGTTTTTTGTAAATTGTAATCGATAATCTTACATATTTCAATTTTACCTACTATGTTATAGTCTAAGATCCGATCCTAAATTAACCTGCACCGAATTAATAATAGCATAAAACAAAATTTATGATACATTTAGGATAATCGGAATGTTATTTAGAATGGGTTGTTTGAGAAAATTTTGAAGAAATGTTTTTTTTATTGAAAAAATCATTGTTTGTATAGTATTAAAATAAATAGAAAAAAATTTCCTGTCCTAAATTTTAAGACGTATGTTACGTACGCTTAATGTATCGTCTGTTATTTACTGGAATTGTCAGGTTTAAACTGGTATGTCGTTCCCAACTTTCACTTGATTAGAGAAGAAACCAAAAATTTCAAAATAAGGGCTGTTATATTCCAAACACATTGACATAGATGTGTCTGCAAAAAAAAAATGGAAAAAAGGAAAATAAAATATGTTGGAAGGCTAAAATGAATTTTTTTAATAGTTAAAAATAATCCATCGAGTATTTTGTAATATTATGGTTTCCAATTAAACTAAATTATACAATATATATCATTCTATTGTGAGCTCGGAGTAGGGCGATGTAGGTTCAGACCTTCTACTATTACAACTATTAATGCCATATTAATACCATTTTCCGATGTTTTATCCTTATTTCTGACTTTTTATGTATTTTCTGACTTTTATTCCTATACAGAAATATAATCGCTTTTATTAGTCTATTCACAATTTAAAAAAACCTTCAATTGCCTTTTTAAAAAAATTTTGTTTCAATTTTCTGATGTAAAAAACATTGTCCGAAATTATGTTGGTGATAGAATTGCCTTTACCTATCACATTGTGTGGCTCAGGCTGTGGGGCTTGAAAATACTTACTTCAACACAATATATTTTGCATTTCATTTTTGTACGTATGTAGATACATATTTATATGCACGATCGACCGCACATTTTTATTTTGTACATTCAAAAATAAATCTAGACTTTTGAACTTTCTTATTCTTGCCCAAACCATGACAGGTTTTTTTTGAAAAATCAACCTTCCCAACCCCAACCTCTCTACCGCCACCTTGCTGCAAGACTGTCAATCTCTTGAAATATGAACATGTATTTACTACGAGTGTTCAGATGCAGTTGATGACTGACAGTAAGAAATAATCTCCACTATAGCATTAGGCCTACAATAACGCCGTGCTTGCTTGCTTCTTCCACCAAAGTTTTTACTCGTCAGCAAGAATTACCTTAACTGCCCAGGCTTTGTATAGGTATCTGTGCACGACGACCAAAGACAATATACCATAGACACATAGACGGTATCGACGAGAGTGACCCAATCCGAAGGATGGCACGCGGTGGTACCTAAGGGATAACATGAAGCTAGGTAAATGTTATTGTCTTAGGGATTTTATTTTAAGTAAATAACGTTGTTTTGTACATAATTATGACCTTATATACTTGTCTTTGGTTTATATAGTTGATTTAACTTGGAAAATAATGTTTTAGAATAGGATTTGTATTGTTTTATGGTATTTTATGTGTGTAATTGTGCAATGATGATTATGGTAAAGTTTAGGTCTAGAATATGTCCTATTGTCTAGATTTGTGTATTAAATGATAAAATATGTAAAATTATACCGTCTTAGCGTAATACGAAACGTATAAGTCTTATAAATAGTCAAGAAATCGCCTAAGTTTGGGTATGATAATAAAATCGTCGGTCCGAGACGTAACTGGAACATCTCAAAAAATTTGTTTTTTGTTAACTGTACCAATCGATGACACGACAAACAATCTTTGTAGATCATTAACGGAATATCTCAAATACGAATTCAGTTCTGAGCTAATTGACATAAACGGTTATAGCTCCGATCAGCACTTTTAGTTACGTATTAGGTTATTTCGAAATGTTCCTAAGTAGCCCTGTAATCAAGGATTTCACCAAGTACATTTCTAAATGTTCCGATAATTCTCCGAAACTACGGACTGATATATTTGGAAATATGCCACTTTATTTCTTGACTAATCGATTTTGGAATGGAACATTTCAAAATATGCCACTACAACTTTATAAAGCATTTCGTTTAAAGAATTCGTTATTGGAACATTTCTAAATATTTCAGTAGCGTATTTAATTTGCAATAAATTTTATCGGTCATTAATGGAACATTTCATAAAATAGCTAATATTTTGAAAACCAGTCACCAAGAACAAATTCATTATAAATTAATTTGGAAGTAATGAAGTTCACTATAAACATACAAAAATTCAATATCAAGTTAGTTCAAATTTCTTTTTTATCACGAATTTATGACTTTTAAAAATCTTTATTATCTCATAGCTCGAAAGTGCAAATTTTGAGATGTTCCAATAACGTCTCGGACCGACGAAATATTAAACTTCTTGTTTTTCACCGATTAAAATAAAATTAGAAGGAATATGATGTTAGGGGTAAGCAAATAAATGTAATGCGCATGCGACCGCGCCCGTGAAGATAATAAATTCGGGAGCGCCGCGCCCGCACGTTCTATACTTGGCCGGCGGGGGGCAGGGTAGTATAAAATACGGAAATTGCGGAATTTCGCCGCCACACGAAAACCGAGCGCCGTCGCGTGCACAGCAATGTATGATATAATAAATCTAGACCAGGTAAAAGGTTTATACTATGTAAGAACTTGATATATGTATAATTTATTAAAGAAATTTAATAAAGTATGGTCCCGGGGGTGAGGATTAGAATGTTCTGGAATCCCGTTCCCAAATACGGTATATATACGGACACCGGGAATCGGGGCATTATTTGCGGTCGGTCCTCCAGGAAGAATACTGGGAACGCTCAAGAACAAGAAGAAACTCCTAGTACAAGAAGAACATTCTGCGCCTCACTCTCGCCCAGTGAACGTGTAACTGTAAGTTTTATTCCCAAAAAAATCTCTCCAGACGGTGTACCATCAATTCGTCAGCCCTAGGTAATCTATCGGCTTCAGTATTCATATCTAAAAACCACCCTATACTAGCATACGGGGCTATTTAAGAGTTCCAGGATTATTCCATGGACCCTCTTGGTTCTCGAGTGTGGATGCCTTCCTTCCTTGCTTGACAATTGTGTAGAGACCCAGAAATCGTTATGTAGTGGTCGATTGGTCTTCTTAAGATAAAGTAGAATTTGATAAGAAGTGGTAGTAGCCATAGAGTAGGTTTTAAGAATGTTAATACGATTGCATGCCCCTCCGATATTCAAATATTTGCTTATAATCAAGCACTACTCACAAAAAGCAATATTTTACAAGTCGGAAGATGTAAATCTATTGCTTACCCTGTGTGAATATCAATGAACTGACAATTGTGCGCCTAAATTGTTTAAATTGGAGAAAACGAACCCGGAAAGGAAGTCCCGGAAATTATTCGGCCTTACGTCACTGCTCCCTCTGCCATTGAAACTTGCTTTGAATGAAAAATATTGGAACATATTTGATGTTTCCTATTATTCTTTTCATTTTTTAGGGTTCCATAGCCGAATGGCAAAAAATTTCCCGTGTTGGTCCGGGCTTCTTTGCAGAATATACCATCTGCCTTTTTGCTAAGAATCTTGTAAAAGGCGAGCCTGGGCTCACCGTCACTAAGACCGTGACATTTGACTAGGTAGTAGTGTTTCGCACCGACTCCTGAATAGATGTCCAAAATGTAACACAAAACAAAATGAGTAAATATTTTGTTTCAGTTTATTAAACTCAATATTTTCTACATGATTAGAACTGTGTTAAAGTATTTATGTTTGTAGTCTAACTAAACCATCCCTCTCTGCTTTAAGATGATTTTGCTCTATCAAAACTGCGTTTCATTATTTTGTGCTTTACATGTATGTGGATGTCCATCGGCAATTATTTGGATCGGTCGTTGGACTTCTAAGGAGGCATGCGCATATGTACATGTTTCAATAGACCTTGTTGATCAATGAATTGGTAGATTGGTAATTGGTAAATAAATGCCTAGTATTTGTATGATAAATATATATAATATGTACATGCGCCTAAGTTCGGGTGTGTCCAAAAATTGTTTTAATATTTAATTTTTTTTTATTGAATCAGGCGTTACTTTGCAAAAAATCATTATAACAGATATAAAATAAGCCTTTATTTTGTTAATTCCGCGTAAGCAGTGTAACTGTTGTGGCAAATAATCCTCCAAACGACACAGAATGTGACAAGCCTAACTGACGTTCCCACCGCTGACAACCAGCACTGCATCGAAAAACAAAACCACTTGTCACGTCCTTCGCCAAATTTGTCGAAGAACTCACCACAGAACATCAAATCGCACTCGATGTACGTTTTGGCTCGACATCGATTTCTACATCTATGTATAATTATCATTGACTAATATTTATATCACAGACACACAATTTGTCTCAAACTATTCATATTTTTAAATGAAGAAACACTTGTACTGTTTTACGTATTACTTATACTTTATTATTTTATAAATAGCCTACCGGTTTCGCTTTTTACAGCATCATCAGGGCTAGAACTTAAATTACTATAATTAAGAAATTACACTTAATATATAGTATAATTAAGAAATTAAGAAATTATAATAAATAAATTACTATA
Organism: Calephelis nemesis; assembly: GCA_002245505.1. Taxonomy (NCBI): domain Eukaryota; kingdom Metazoa; phylum Arthropoda; class Insecta; order Lepidoptera; family Riodinidae; genus Calephelis; species Calephelis nemesis. The sequence goes on from NJDD01003418.1 coordinate 305,843, forward strand.
ATTAAGTTAAGTAATTTAAGTTCTAGTCCTGATGATGCTGTAAAAAGAGAAACTGGTAGGCTATTTATAAAATAATAAATTATAAGTGATATGTAAAGCAGTACACGTGTTTCTTCATTTAAAAATATGAATATTTGGAAGTTTTACCAAGCGCCGACGATGGAAAATATCAAATATGTCTCAAACTACCTTGTCATGTTTCTAATATTATCACACAAAGTTTGCACACAATTTTAGCAATCTTTGCAAGAAAACTAGTTAACAACTCATTTACTGTTTATTTATTAATTTAATATAAACTAAATCATTCGTTGACAATTTCAATATATTTTTAAAAGGTAAAACCAGTGACAATAAAGAGTCTAAAAACTTTTATAAGGTTAACGTAATATAGCCCTCAAGCATGGTTAGTAACTGTCACAAACTCTCCAGGAAATAAAGTGAAATAGGGATTTAATTTTACACTTGGCTTAGCGTTGAGTGACAAGGGGATTTCTGTTGACGTTTTTTGATCCAAACTGAAATGTGCTCTATTTAATAAGCGACCTTACTAACGTGCCAGGATTTTGTATTTCTTGTAAATTATAGCCGTGGGATTTATCAGATAATATAGGTGTCCAATAAACCCGTTTTGTGGATCCTGTTTACATACATAATATGAATAATATTTTTCCGAAAATATGGAAAGACGACTAACGGGTTTCACTCTAGGAGTGTCGGCAGAAGTGAAAACAATGTTATTTTTTGATATTTAGACAATAACATTGCACGAAATGCTTTAAATTTTTATAAGTGTCAAAGTACTGTCATTTATGTGTTAAAATACAATATTACTTTTATATTGATTCTATCGCGCATTGCGCGAGGTGCTTGCATCCAACGCAAATCTTCAACCTACCAACGAATGCGACGACAATATACAGTGGTTTTACAGTCTCTCCGTCTTATAAATTTGCGTAAACATTGAAAATAATTTCAGATTAAAGAGAGGATAGTTCCAAGTGTTAGATCTCACTTTTGACATAGATATTTTGTTAGGTGGGAAAATGTTTGAAATTAAGAACTTGAACTATGCGGTCAAAGTTAATACCTATTTATTTCAGTATTTGATTTGTTCCAGAACATCTTTTTAACACAATTCAAAAATCGCGCATTGCGCAAAGTGCTTCCACCTACCAAACTCAAGTCTTCAACTTACCAACGAATCGGATTGTCGTCGGACAGAATACAGTGGTTTCACTGTCCCTCCGTCTTACGAATTTTCGTAAACATAGAAAATAATTCAGAGTAAAGAGAGATCAGCTTTAATTGTTAGGTCTTGCCTTATACATAGGTAGATATTTTTTGAGGTTGGAAAATATTTGAAATTAGGAAGTTGAGTACAATAAGGTTGAGTAGAGCATACAACTGTATTCTTTATGCCTACGAAAAGTTAACTATGTGATCTTAGGGCAGGATAAGGAAATATATTTAAAACATAAGCGAAAGACTTTTGATGTACGGAACCCTCCAATTTTGCGCTCGTTTTGAAAGCTGTTTATCATTTGTACCGCATCGCTTCTGGCGACGGAAATCCATCCTAAGTAATGAGGGTCGTAAAACATTATTGCTTGATATTTGTTAAAACTAACAGGTTTCCGTAAGTTAATAAATTTCTTAGTACAGCGTAATAGACCGTGTACTGTAGAATTTTCCTGCTACATAGTTTCGCTTTTAACACAGTAAGTCGCCTCTGTCGTCAGGGAAAATGGGTGCAATTGGAGGAGGTCTATACCCAAATGGGGCCATGACAATATGTCCCTTAGAATATAAGTAATTTTTTTACTATTTCACTTTTTAACTTTTTTAACATAATTTACTGTAACTGTCATGGAAAAAGAATAAAGTCGCCTCTGTGGTCTACCGCTTCTGTATCGAACTAAAATTTATAAGATTCGGGTTCGATCCCCAGATCGGGAAACAATATATTTTTTAATATTCTTATAAAAATTTCGTTGCCCAGGATCGGATATATCACCATTTATCGCGTTGTGCGACTTATTTTCTTTGGCTAACCGTGGGTGCAACGGTTGTTCTATACGGATACTGGCGTGAAGATATATTTTTATGTGCATAATATGCCTATACTAGAAGTTTCAAACAAATGTTTTTATAAAATTTTGGATGACAAATCTAGCGTATAGAAAAAGATGCTTTAGATTTTTGTTATTTTAGTCTATTTGTTTCTGCTGCTGTCGCTTTACGCCAAAGCTGCTGGTGCCTATCTCGATACAATTTTAGTTTTAAAGAAATACTACGGTTACCACCAAATGGCGCCGTGGCTCAACACGTAGTCTCCTTTCCCCAATAACCCGAATGCACAATAAGCCTTTTTGCCCCACGAAAGACCAAACTTGTCTTACCTTCTGCTGGCATGGTAGGTGGTCCCATTGATCGTGATGTCAATTGGCTTAAAAAGCAGCTCGGGACATGAGGCAGTATAGCATGGTGTAAGCCAATGCTACTGTTGTTCAAGTGCTGGTATCAGGAGATTGAGTCTTCTGAGCTGATGAGCCTGCGGGCAGAAGTAAGGGATACAGCGATGCATTCTTCGGAGATCCCGCAGTCACCTGATAAACACAAAAGATCAAGAGGAGTCTGACATAAACCACCACTTCCTACGAGAGCGGCGGCTATAAATGAGGATTTCCACTCACTAAAAAGAAAAGGTGGTCCCATTAAAAAAATAATTAATTCTTGGGTTGGGCATTGTACTTGTCTTCAAAGTTCGATTTTTTTTATGACATTGGAAGGCAAACAAGCAGACGGATTTCCTGATGGTAAGAAATTCCCGCCGCCTAGAGACACCAAAGGTGGTAATGGTGCGTTGCCAACCACAAGCCGGGATGTTAGCCCTCGAGCAAAAGTAAGTTTACCGGCTACCTTACCCTCCGAACCGGAACACGTCATGACGTTATGGCGGCAGGAATAGGTAAGGCGGTGGTACCAATCCGGGTGAGTCGCTGCGTAACTCTTCCACCTAATCAGATGTCACGGTGTTAGTGACGGCAAGCCTATGCTCGCCTTTTACGAGCTGCCTGGCACAGGAAGGCAGATGGTCTATTCTACAAAGGAGCCCGGACCAACACGGGGGATGACAAAAGCTCTCGATTAACAACTAAATAGGCTGTAACTAAACCTATAAAACTATACCTAGGTGATTTTGTTCACTAAAGCTGGAGCAAAATACTGAAATCTAAAATCAAAGTAACATGTTGCGTGTTGGTGAGCACAATGTACACAGCCGGCCTTTATCTTGTGTTCTATCGCTTTTAATCTTCGGCCTTTGTATGAAAGGTCAAAAGAAAGATGTTCTATTTAGGTTGACATAAAATGTAAGACAGATTACATAAAAACTAGCTGAACCGGCAGATGTTGTACTGCTATATTTTTAATGTGATTTGAGTAAAAAAAATTGAGGTGAATCACCCTCATCACTTATGGGTATGAAAAATAGATGGCCGATTCTCAGATCTACTCAATATGCTCACAAAGTTTCGTGAGAATCGGTCAAGCGGTTTCGGAGGAGTTCAATCACGCTAAATGTGACACAAGAATTCTATGTATTAGACTAGCTGACCCGGCAGACTTTGTTCTGCTATATTTTAATGTGATTTTAGTAATAAAATTAGGGTGAGTCACCCTCATTATTTAGGGGTATGAAAAATAGATGTTGGCTGATTCTCAGATCTACTCAGTATGCTCACAAAATTTCATGAGAATCGGTCAAGCCGTTTCGGAGGAGTTCAATCACGCAAACCATGACACAACAATTCTATGTATTAGACTAGTTGACCCGGCAGACTTTGTTCTGCTATATTTTAATATGATTTTAGTAATAAAATTGGGGTGAGTCACCCTCATCATTTAGGGGTATGAAAAATAGATGTTGGCCGATTCTCAGATCTACTCAGTATGCTCACAAAATTTCATGAGAATCGGTCAAACCGTTTCGGAGGAGTTCAATTACGCAAAATGTGACACAAGAATTCTATGTATTAGACTAGCTGACCCGGCAGACTTTGTTCTGCTATATTTTAATGTGATTTTAGCAATAAAATTGGGGTGAGTCACCCTCATCATTTAAGGGTATGAAAAATAGATGTTAGCCGATTCTCAGATCTACTCAGTATGCTCATAAAATTTCATGAGAATCGGTCAAGCGGTTTCGGAGGAGTTCAATCATGCACACCGTGATACGAGAATTTTACATATTTGATCTAGTTGACTTTTACTTCCAACCGATTCTAAAAGCTTTGTCAATCGTTTTAATTATTTTCTGCGATAATTGAAACTACTGGATCCAATTGATAAATGTTCTTTTGCTGAATTATGTATACCCCGTGTTGGTTCGGGCTCCTTTGCAGATTAGACCATCTGCCTTTCTTGCCAGGCAGCTCGTAAAAGGCGAGCATAGGCTTATCATCACTAACACCGTGACATCTGACTAGGTGGTAGAGTTTCGCAGCGACTCGCCCAGATTGGTACCACCGCCTTACCTATTCCTGCCGCCATAACGTCATGACGTGTTCCGGTTCGGAGGGTAAGGTAGCCGGTAAACTTACTTTTGCTCGAGGTCTAACATCCTGACCTCAGGTTGGCAATGCACCATTACCACCTTTGGTATCTCTAGGCTGCGTGAACTTCTTACCAACAGGAAATCCGACTGCTTATTTGCTTTCCGATACCATAAAAAAAGACATAAAACGTTAAGGTTTTAGGTAGCAAGATATTAAGAAAAAAGTGTCGTTACTCAAAAAATCAAAATTACTTATCTATTTGATCACAAAAGTCGTCATTATTAATTAAACTAAGCAGCTTCTCTTGTTTTCTCCGAAGCTCTTTATGTTCGTCAATCCGAATCAGTATTCTCCTAACTGATATAAAAAATCATTTATATATTTATTCTGTTCATACCAAGTTCAGATAAAACTAATATTTGCATGCAGTATTTAGTTTGGAGTGAATAAAAAATGGATGTTCCAATCGTTAGTTGGACACAGTCCTGCATCCGTATAATTGGGTTTAGCTGGAATTTAGTTTTGTACAAAATATTTTCTGTGTATAACGATTTATTAAATAAATTCAGCTCGTTATAATCAGAAAAAACGAAAAGTGACCAACATAATTAAATACATAATCGCTTAAATCGCTCAAATCTGTTTGAAAACCTAGCTGTTCGCTGGCAATTACAGCTACAGTTTCCGTCATGAGAAGCTGTAAATTATGTAAACAAACATCTTTTACCAAGTAATTGTTTTTACTACGAGACAACAACAAAATGACCATATTCAATCGAAATAAAAATATAGACGGGTTATATGAAAGTAACAACCTATTTACTTTAGTCGGATCATATCTAACGACTGACGTTTGAGTTTCTTGGTACGGGGACGCGCCGGTCGCCGGGAATGCAAACCATCGGTTCGCCATTTTGAAATAAACGCGTCTATCGAGTTTCGAATTTTTCATTGCTTTGTTAAAATCGCGGATTTTGTTGTTATTGTTAATTTTGTTATCTTTTCGTTATTGTTGTTTGTTATTGTGTTTTAACCTATAATGGAGTCAGTACCGAGTACACCTAAGAAAATCAATTTGCCACGAAAAAAACGTCAAAAGATGCGTAATTTATTATACATATTTATATAATTAATTAATTAAATTTATAATTAAATAATAAAAAAAAACTTTTTCCTTTGAACCAAATGTTGTTAATTCCCGATCGTTTGTTTACATAATTTACAGCTTCTCATGACGGATACTTTAGGTAGTTTTTGCTGCTGTGAAGTTAAAGTGGCTTTTTTGTGAATAGTGAAAGGAATGGTTTTTGGTAGTATAAGGTATCCCGAATGTTCACCTGAGCTATAAGCTACTGTTACTACTACACAAAATTCAGTGAAAATTGGTTTAGCAGATTTTAGTTGAAAAGTGAACAGACAAATAAACGAATTGACAAAAAAGTTTACTTTTTTAAGGATTATGTATCATCTGTACCATAAGTAGCAACCATTGTATATAGCTTTAATTTTGTTACCGTTTTGTTACACGTGTAGATTGTTGCCATGGCAGAGGATGTTTATCTATACATATAATAAATCTGTAGAAGGGTCAATTCTATACATTGAAAATATTGAGAAAATAAATAGCAGGGGGTGTCACTGGATCGATATCAAACCCAAATATGTGATTAAAAAAAAATTTGTCTGTCTGTATGTTCAGGCATCACGTGAAAACTAACAGTTCGATTTCGATGAAACTAGATATAACTATACCTTATTATCCTGGGCATAAAATGGGATACTTTTTATCCTGGAAAACTTTGTAGACAAAAAATGAATCTTATTTTTTCAGTTTAAGACCGACAACCACGCGAACAGAGTCGCGGGCGGAAGCTAGTATCAAATAAATAAAGTGTTTCTTTTTGTTAGAGATAATTGTGGCATATATACCCGTAGATGATGAAAGTATGTTGCTGTTTCATAGGTGTGGTGATATGCCTATTGTGCAAGTTTACCAGCCCAGCCAATTTATGGACCAGAATGACTATGACTTTTTCGTTATGAAGGCAGGTATAAACTTTGTACAGCACCACTACCAATAGTCTTTTTCGTAATGACATCCCTATAACTTATACTTGCCTCTTAAGTTTTCAGGCAGGGAGGTAGATGGTCAATCTAATTGAATTTAACCTCAAAGTAAGCAAATTATATGCTTGTGTTATTCAACGATTCTTATACATAGAAATACTTAATTAGTTACCAGAATAAATTTATTAAACACCCAGACCCGGAAATGCAGACATCTAAATATTCATCACACAAATGTCTGCCCCGTCGGGAATTGAACCTAAGCCTCACAGTCGGTCGATGTACTTAGGCGTGTACGCTAGCCACTCAACCAACGAAGCGGTCAATTTGGTAACGGTAACACAGTATGGTATATAAGCTTAAGCCATTCCATTTTTCTGTTTTCAAGTGCGGAACTAATTCTAATTGAGTTAGTTTTAAGTGGCTTATGCCTTATATATCTTAATCCATTTTGTTGGTATTGATATCTTTGAACTCAAACAACTGCTTTTTGAGTGATTTTATTTAATTAGTGTTAGACGTTATACCTTTCTCTAGGCAGTGTGAATTTCTTACCATAAGGAAATCCGTCTGCTTGTTTGCCTTCCATTACGATAAAAAAAATCTATTTTTCATGTTTTAAGATCACTATTACGCAAAGTCTCACTCATTGTTGTTCCATATCTTAACTTGCCTGTAAGCAATCACAGATTTTATCAAAACTTTACTCAACTTGTAAGATCAAAGTCGCAGTTAAGTACAATTTCTTAAAGTTAAAAGACGGCCAGATAATCTCTTTGGTAAAGCGATTCTCAAAGCGTGTCTACAATGTAACACGCTCTCAAATGCAGGGAATAAAGAATTTATTGCATGAGAGAAGATTAAAATTCAGGGGAATGGAAATGATAAAATGTGACGAATATTTTATAGGCCTTAAAAAACAGAGTATTAAAATAATGTTATCTGATAAGACGTGTTTTTATGGGGATTAAGGCCTATTTTTTTAAGTCAAACAAGTTTATAACATTTATTCTGTAATTGTTTCAAAAATTTTAATAGCTACGAATTCCCAAACTATTACTACCTGCTTGTTCGCTATCCTACAACACATTTTTTTCAAACATTTAACCTTAAAATAAAATACATAACCTTAAAATAAAATACATTTTGTATTTATTTTATTTCAGTATTAAGTCAGGTTCCCCCGTGTTGGTCCGAGCCCCTTTGCAGAACCTCCAGGCAGACCATCTGTCTTTCCTTTCTTGCCAGGCAGCTCGTAAAAGGCGAGCATAGGCTTATCATCACTAATACCGTGACATCTGACTAGGTGGTAGAGTTTCGGTGGTAGATTTTTACCACCGCCTTACCTATTCCTGCCGCCATAACGTCATGACGTGTTCCGGTTCGGAGGGAAAGGTAGCCGGTAAACTTACTTTTGCTCGAGGCCTAACATCCTGACCTCAGGTTGGCAACGCACCATTACCATCTTTGGTGTCTCTAGGCGGCGTGAATTTCTTACCATCAGGAAATCCGTCTGCTTGTTTGCCTTCCTATAACATAAAAAAAGGTAGTTTTGAATTAAAATGACCATCAATCACTAACCAAGTTATTAGTTAAAATCTAAAAATGTAAGTATTGAAACCTCCTTGTTACAGTATTTTACAAGTATCGTGTTTTCATAATATACTTTCCTCAGAACAAATCATAACATATTTGATGGAGGGCAC
>NJDD01003420.1:16565-52168 GCA_002245505.1 Calephelis nemesis
CCCCCACCGTCTCCGTGGCCACGCTCTGGTTGCGAGCCCAACGACGCCTCCGCCTCGCTCTCCCCAATGTCTGCTTTGGAGAGGACTGTAGGGTAGCGCCGTCTGAAACAGAAAGCGTGCACACCGTCCAGTGTTTTAACAACTCTAATATGGTACGCTGCTGTTAAGCGCTTAGCAGAGCTGATTTTTTTATTGTACGTAGGTTATATATGTTTTTGTAATTGCTCCATTGAGTGAATGTAGGTATGATTAGCTCCTTTGTGATTGGACCGAAATCTGTCTTTTTATGTCTTTCGATTGATCAAACTGTTATCGCTTATCAAAAAAACTCTTCATGGAAAGGGAAGGAAAAACAACGTTAACTTATTACAAATCAGAAAATCGTTTAACGCTTTACATATTACAAGTAACTGGTCGAGTGGCTAGCGTACACGCCTAACTAACTGACCAACCGCGAGGCTCGGGTTCGATTCTTATATTAATTCATATAATTTGCTTACTTTGGGGTTAATCAATTTGTGTAACTTGTCTAGGGATATATATTTATTTATTTAATTATGTAAGTCAAAAATGTTTTTAAAATTATTTTATTAACAAACAATGTATCATCAGAATACTTATTAGAAACTCTTTAAATAGCTATACTTTCTTCTATGTTTATGTGTATTAACTTTTTTTTAAATATTGTAAAATAATAAAAAGTGAATTTGAAATACAAAAATTACATTTTTGTTTCTAATATTGCGCTATTTTATAATGCATATAAATAATAAACTTGCGGTAAATAAATACTAAAACATATACTATGTAATAGTAATAATAATAAGTATTTAACGTTTTATTATAAAACGTTAAATAACGTTTAACGTTTTATATTAAGGTGCTGACGACGGCAAAGTAAAACTTAATTTTGTGATTGTTACAAAAGTTTATGTTTATATCCTAAGCACAAAGACGTGTGGCAACACAGTATAAACTATACTTACACTGGTGTCACATAACATTCTGATGTCGTTTTAAACATGTCCCTCAGACCGTATAAATGCTTTGACATTCCCGTACATTTCATTGTATATCATCATTGTTGATCATTTAAATGTTGTAATACTCTTTAACGCTACTTAAAGCCAAATAATGATGTAATTTTGTAGAATAATGTTTCATTTACGACAGACTGATTTTCGAAATCTTAATATATATAAGTTACGTGTCAAGTTGATTGTACTCGATGAACTCCTTAACTACTTAACCGATTTCAATCAAATTTGCACACCGTGTGCAGTTTGATCGAACTTAGAAGATAGGATAGATTACATCTCAATTTATGATAAAAAAAATACTATCCAAGCGAAGCCGCCAGGCAGCTAGTTTGTTTAAATAAAGCGTTTACTCGCCGTCGCTTTAAGGAAATAAAAAAATGTCGATAATAGTTACCAAAAATAGATTTCACATTTTTCAGTAGCAAAGACGAAAAACACCTGGACAATTTGTAATAAAACAATTATAAAATTCAGTTTTTAGAAATCATTTCACTTTGTTTATCTTTGAGTAGTGTCGTATACGAGAACTTAGTGTTTTAATTGTGTCTAACATTTAACAATTTAAAAATAGTAATTCGTCGGCTTAAGACGAAAGGTTACAGGTTCAAATCCTGTCTGGGGCGATTTTTTTTTATTTGTAGTAATAGGTTGTTAGAATATCAGCTCTGTTAACCGCCTAACATAAATTATTATGATGTCCGCACGCACCTAGTTCCAGAAACCCACGACGTGGTCCACTTCACCTTATTTGGTGTACTCCGTTGGCACATACACTGGTTTTGGTGGTCGGGTGATCATTTAGAAGTCACTAGCACCGTGCTACAAGGTGCACATCCATCTCATCACACGAAGGCGTGTCATGTAGACTTTGTGAACAATATGGCGAATTCAATTTGGGATTATCATCCATTCTATCTTCCTCCTCACAAACGATTGGTTTCACATTGAAATACATTACAATTATATTTTAGTAATAACTTGTATGACACCATCACTATCCAAGATGGTGTTCTTCTATATAAAACCATCTCATTTGGATGTGTAAATATGTAGTACCATCCATCCGCAAAACATAGTCCAATTCACCAAATATTCAAAAACAAATTTCACATCCTATGCTGTAAACAGTTAAATGGTTATGTTTAAACATAACTATAACAGTCGACCAAAGTGTAGTTTTACAAAAAAGTTACAAACTTTGTACATTTTTCAACAATTTAACAACCAAATACGTAATCAAAGGAATAATATTTCATTTCCGTACAATATTATATTTTTGAATACAAATGATTAAAACGGTTACATTTTAGTTTATGCGATCGACATTATCAAAATATGTTTCCTGGAATAGCAAATGTTAGAAGTTATCAAAATCATTATATTTTATCAATAAAAGAACAGTAAATAACACGAGTACGTAATCATAAAGCAATATGTAACCTGACTAAACGAATCGTTAGATTCTTTATATTGCATAATCAAGGGCAGTAAAACTGCAAAAAATAATAATTACAACTATTTTATTAGATACCACAGAAAAATAGCTAAGATAATAATAGTGAGATGGTCCCACATCAATTTTATTCACAACTTACTTTTGAGTTATACTGTCTTAAGAATGCATATTTTTTTGTTTATGTTGATGATCTCTAGCCGGTTCTTGGTGGTAAGGCCCATGATAAAACTAATATGGGACCACCTCGGAATCAAGATCTTTTCAAAAAAGATCTTAAGGTTTGTTATTGGCCGAGTAATCGTGTAGCAAACTTACAAAAACAAAAAAAATAAACATAATGTCGAATTGAATATCATTTTTTTTAGGGGTTGGTTAAAAAAGTCACTTAATTCATAATATGATCTTTACCCAACGTTCTGTTCCTCAGATATTAACCAAATTAATATGGTATCACACTAATATTTTTTCTTTGAAAAAAAAAGAAATTCAGCTATCCTAAAGAGCTGTGGTACGTATATAATTAAAAAAATTACCGTGAGTCGTAAACAATTTCGTAAAGCCATTTTTTTAATTGTTTCTAAATTAAAAATTTGCTTAAATTTATTTAGTAAGATCGGCATACAAAGAACGTAGCTGTTTCAGAATCTATAATTACAACTGTTTTAAATATTGTTTCACAAATTTGGTCCCATAAATTATACTATATATACTATATATTGAATTCCTGAAAGACTTCTTAAGAAACTTGTGTTATTCTGATACAGTCCAATAACCGATAATACTGATGATGATGATGAACTTGTGTTATTCTGATACAGTCCAATAACTCGTCCATAAACGGAGTGTTTTTTCCCTATTATGAGTTAGTAATGCCAAATTTTAAATTTTATAACTCGTTATTATTTTTAAGATAAAATTTAATTAATAAACAAGGATACAGCGATCGTATTTAATATCAAATTAATGTAGAAGTAAACATCATCATAAACAATCAATAAAATAAAAATAGTTTTGGCGTATATTTTTTTAATAAAATGTAGTAATAGTCGAAGCATTAATTATAGAATATGCCATTAACCCTTACTACTTATATATTACTTATACTTAATACTACTTATACTTCTCATATCTTTTATATTTCATATACATATATATTATTGAAGCTTAGATATAAAAATGAATCTCTCTTACTCTTGGTCCATCAAGCGTAAATAAATGGACAAATTTTACTAGTTCTTTTTTGTTGTGTATTGACTATTGTCAGAAGGATCACATGAAAAACAATATTCATATTAACAACACACATTAAAACGAATTAAGACAGTATATAGTCTACCGGATCCGCTAGTCTTTTAAAATAAGACTAATATGTATAGTAGTAATTAAGTATTTAGCACCAGTAAAAAATAAAAAAGAATTAGCTAATAAGTATTATAGACCCCGAATACAAAAACTTTCTATAATGCAAAATATATATTCAACAAACTATGCAACTGCTCACAAAAGTAAAGTACCTAGAAGATAAGTCACAATAAAAAAAGATAGGTTGTATGATTGGATAACATTTTTATAAAACAATAATAACTTAGTAAATAGATTTCGTTCAGAAACACCGGCAAAATTACCACCAGTATACTGTTCCTAAATACTAAAGATTGAATGCAAAGACTAATAAGCATCCTTTGAAAACAAACCATGCATACGCTCACATGTCTCCACGAGCATGGGTCAATGAGATCTCATACAATAATGTCACCCCACTGCAATGCTGAGAGCAATCCGCTTGACGTCGCCGTCTAATATACACTGGCTTTGAATGGAAGTTTTATTTCATTTTTTTGTCTAATTTTGAGTTCGCAGCACACGTTCGACGTTGGAAATTTTATTTAAACTAGCCATTTTTGTTACCCCGTTTCTCCAAAATGGGGTGTAAATTGGCAGTTATTGTTAAATGTAACTTATCTAACCGAACAGGAAACTAATAGAAGATGTTACTGTGAGCTACCTCACATGTTTGAATGTGTGTGCGCTCTGTATTACAAAGCTAGTATAAAATGTTAGTCTACTGAAATTGACGATAAAAACTCAGTATAAAAAAGGGTTGTGTGGATTTAGGAAACCCCGGCAAAAGTGAAACTTGATCTATAACTATAAACTATAGACGCCGCCATATTGGCCTCGGCTGCTCTGTCGTCCCCGTCACGCGACATGCGAGACACAGACCAAAAAGTTTGAAAAGTTTCACTTTAAAAATGTAGATTTTAATAGTGTTTTAATCTGGATATCTTTTGATGATAACAGATATAAAGAAGCGGATGGTGGCAGTTTTTAATTTTATAAAACATGTATCTCATTTATTGCATACATTTTATGTAGTGTTGTGTTTGTACACAGCGCGCACACATGCAAAACTCACGCGCACAACCAAATCTCGTAGATACGTTTCCAAGTTTTTATACCATGATCAAGTAGACCTCAAAGTATTTTCCAACGTATATCGTGTGCATGTGTTCACGATCGCTTTGACCGCGTGTGTCGACCCAGGAATACACGGAGGAGTTCCGGGACATCGCGAAGGGCAAGTCCAAGGAGAGCCTTCCCACCGGACCCATCACGCTTCTCAACCAGCGGCCTGTCAGCGAAGACGTACGTCCATTCATGCTTATATGAATCTCACTCATACGAATGTTCTTGAAATACGAAAACTTCTTTCAGCGTTGCATTGATAAAGTTTGGAATTTCTCGTACGTACCGTTAATGATCCTCCTGAGTGGGTTGCTCTAGAAAGCTTTGAAATTTGGGTTTTTAAAATGTTAATATCTAATGGGTAACAAAACCTTACGTATTTTGTAATATTTTGATTTAGTAATAACATTATTCGCATTTGTACAAAGTCATACTTCAAAAATACCGTTAAAAATGAGTTTGTTACTTTTTAATAAGAAAATTAAGGATAATAACTGTACCTAGTCAGTAAATACGTATGTTTGTTTAGCTAATCTACAAAAAATATTAAAAAAATTGCATATCTTGCTAAACAACTTTGAGATTCAGTTCACAGAGTGTGAGAACACACTATAAATCTAAGCAATAGAAAAAACGGTATTATAAAAAAATATCAATAAAAATTTGTAACTTAATCCCAATTTCATACGATCGCGATGGCCGGTTTATATAATTATGTATTAAATTATAATTAACAAATATAATACTAAAAACACTATTTAGATACTAAATTAGGGAAATATATTTAAATATTTTTAAAGTGAGTGAGATTCTATAAGTTACATTAAATTCTACAATTTTGTGTTTGCATAACCATCAATTATTATATCCAATGTATTTCAAACTACGTTTAAGCGTAGGTCAAATTTATTTTATTTGTGTAGACTATAATATGTAAAGTTTTAGTAATGCATAAAAAATAAAGTTATATCACCGATTTGATATATTTTTAATCAAGATTACTATTTAAATGTTTTTGAATAATAATTATTTGATTATGCAAATAAATCTAAGGGGCTTAACACATGAACGACAAAAAAAAATATTTTTAGAACGTTAAATTAATTAATAATATGCCATTTTGTGCAGAATGAAAAAAAATTGTTAAATTAAAATAAGTTTAACTGTGATTAGGCCCACAAGTGGGATTTAAATGAGAATGAAGAACCTGAAATTTAGATATTAGTAATATTTTAAGCTTGATTTATCTGATTGTCATTCTTAGCATTTTGCATGTAAGTTAGTTTTTTAACTGGTGTATGGGTCATTCTCATTTCGATCTTTATTTAAAAGTGCTTTTTACCTCCTGAATATATGTTTATTATATTATCGATGTTGCATGATGGATGTTGCTTTATCGAAAAGCATTAGCACGTTTTTTTATTAATAATAACATTATTATATGTAAGGTACCATTATTATTATATAATATTAAAATTAAATACAAATAAGTGTTTATTGGATTAAATTGTACTAGAACATATATTTATGTAAATGTGAAAATTAAGCTTGCACAACAATTTCTCAGATACCAAAATCACCTGAATTGATAGAGACGGCGATTATTAAATTTGTTATTTAATATAACGCATACTTAAAAAAATCTGAAGCTATCAAACGAAAGAACGAGTCCTTAAAATTTCAAAATTGATTTGTTAAATTTATGTATTTCGTTTTAAAACAATTAAAAAATATCTTTCTTTCCTTTTTTCTTAACATAAGTCAGGAACCGAAACTTACCTTACAATAAAGTATTTAATTCGTCCTTTACACCTAAAAGGTAAAAAGTACAAAAATATATACAAATTACGATTAAGACTAATCTACAACATTGAAAAAATTAACGATCGTTATATCCTTTGCTAAATACATTGGTTCTGCAAGCTTAGTTAACACACAATTTCTCTTAAACCCCGACGTAACTTGTTGTCTATGGTGCAGGAATTACCGCCGATCAACGCGAATAACAAGTCGAATAAAACAGCCAATCACACGGAACTACCTCCGGCCAATAACGTAGCGCAGATGAACAACACTAGCGCCAACAATACCATAGACAAGAAACAAATTAGTGCGCCGATCGCAGTCACGTAAGTTTTTAAGTTTAAATTTAACTAAACGACAACGGTGGTAATTTTGTTACGCACTCACTAATCTAATTTTAAGTTATTGCTATCTTCTTTCAACAAAAGTAATAGAAAGAGACAAAACACTTTTAGTGCTGTCAGATTAGCGTGTACACGACATTTCTACAGACGCTTAATCTAACACTCGGAAAATTTTGAATAAAAACATAACGATTAGACATATCCTCAACAATCTGACATGTCTAAACTGTTTCATCTCTTTTGTTTTTGTTTCATTTGAGAAAGATAGCATGCATCTAAAATAAGTTTAGTTTGTGAACAGCAGAATCACCACCAATGTATATATTATAGTGTTAAAAATGTATATTGCAAAAACACTTCTATCGCGGGGGAATCCTACCAAAAAAAAAGAGCAGAATTGACATAACCAAATAAAAGTGTCTATGACACTAAACCACATTATAAGTTATTATGTATGCTCTGTACAAAACACAAGCAACCTTGCATCTTTAGATACGTAGCTAATATAACTATCACGTCGTGACATAAGTTATGTTTTTTTACTACTGGTTTTGATGTAAGACGCTTCAAGGGTCCGCCCCTGTTGCGACTTACGAATTGTTGTTTCAGTTGCTGTTGTTGGTACACTTCAATCTATATTCGGCAATATTTATCCGCAATGAATAAAATATATCTTTGATTTAATTATGAAAACACCAATTGATCTTACGACAAAATTGGCTTATATTTTTACTTTATGAGCGTTAGTCATAAATGATATTATGTTATAGAAGTTTATTAATAGATACATAAACATAGCCAAAAATACAGACATTTATGTTCATCATGCAATTGCTGTCCTAGTCGGAAATCACATCCAAACTTCGTCGACGATTGGTGAATTTTAACTTTATACGAAGCACTTGCTAATCGAACCATAAATATTCCATGTTATGTGTACGAAAAATATTTTACCTATACAGTATAGAGCGTCTAGAAATATACACTTGTTCGTCGTCGTCGTGTCAAATGCCCGGTCGAGTTAAGATACAGAGAAGCGACATCTCGCGGTACACACTGTGCGATTCAACGGACCATACAAGTTCACAGTTAGTAAATGAAACCTGCCAATTGTGTAGTTAGAAGTTATTTCATTGGAAAAAATAGTAGGTAATAATAATAATAGTAAATAAGTAGTGTAATAAATCCAGGGTTATGGGGACATTGACTTTGTAGATTAATTTGTGGAGAGTATAAAAGGTCATATTGTGAGGTTTTTCTTTTTAGCGGTGCGTTATTTGCTTACATAAGGGTCACAAATGTTTACCCGATGACATCATTGAATGTTATTCAGCAGATCGGGACCAATACAGGACAAAATCATGCCCCGTATTGGCCTCAATCTTGTGTGAAATAATTACATATCCATCCACTTTTATACATTTATAAATGAATTATAAAAGTGGATCGAAATTGTTAGATCTCGTTTTGCAATTGACAATTTTTGAACATGTTTGACTTTATAAACAATAATAATGCGAAAGTTGATTGTAAATGTAATAAATAAAATTGAAACGTAGTTTGAATAGTTCTCTCATCACTCGCGTTATAAAACTGCTAAACTGACGATGCAGTTTCAACGATAAATATAAATAAATAAATATTCCTCGACAAGTTACACAAATTGAATCTAACACCAAAGTAAGAAAATTATATGCTTGTGTTATGGATGTTAGTCAACGATGCTAATAGGTACATAATTTAAATAGATACCAGAATAAATTTAATAAACACCCAGACCCGGAAATGCAGACATCTAAATGTTCATCACACAGATACCAGCCCCCGTCAGGAATCGAACCCGAGCCTCGCGGTTAGCCGATATAGTTAGCGTGTTGACCAACGAGGCGGTCAAGAGAGAAAATTGTCTACGCGTGTTCTACATGACTCTAGATAAGATAGTATAAAGTAGTAAATTAAGTAGAGTTTAATAAATTGTTGTAGACATTAGTCCGAACTTATAAATAATATAGAAGTTTTCTCGAACATCATTAATTTATGGTAGACACCCTTCCATTGAGGTTGTAAGTTCATATATATATATACACAATAGTAAAAACTCTTAATTAGTTTAATATGATCTTTCTTTCTGGATAGCCAAACCCTTATGGGTTACTCTTGAAGCTCGCTTCATGCAATATTGGAAATTGGGATAGAGTATGTCATTTTAAGTAAGTACTTTTGAACACAATTCCAGCAAATTATTATCATTTAGTTAATAGTAAACAATAAATAATTTTATCGGATTCGTTGAATTTATTTGTAACTAAATGTTAATAATCCGCTATTACTATGTTCAAAAGTACATAAATTATATTTATATAGATATTGAGATTGAAGAATAACCCTACTGGGGGCCTACCATAAGCTTTGACAAAACAGTCTTATAAAAGGAAAGTGCTGAGCTACGCGTATGAAGAAAATGACGATTTAAACAAATAGTCTAAGTTTTTTGTCAGCGTCCTCCATAATATAGAAAACTGGCCTGCACCAAATTGTTATCGTCAATAATAATTAATAGATATTAATGTTTGATTGATAGTCTAATCCTATATTTATCAACTAAAATCAAATCACAATAACTATTTTATGTTTTATTTTCGATTTTTTTAATGACAATTTGTCAAACAATATTAAATCCCCTAGCAAATATTAACTTATTTAAGATCGCTAATTATGACATAAAAACAATACTGCTAGCTGTCACAATTGACGTTATGGTACGAATTGAATGAATGATACGTCACAAAACTGCCATCTAACAGTATTGTAAAACTATCCTAGAACAAGTTTTTGTATAGAGACGTCATAGTACGAAAAGACGATGCAGTATTAAAACATTCCTGTTTTAAGGTCTTATGGTAGGCCCCCAGATCTTAACTAGTACATTATTTGAACTATAAAATTTAGCGCAGAGATGCGTTAACTTTTAAAATAGACAGTCGCTGCTATGCGTTAATTCTTTATAATGTTCAATTTCAGAAATGGCACGGCACCTGCTCCAAAGTCAGCAAAAACTTCACCTTCGAAAGAATCGCGCAGTGGCGCCGAGAACCCCTTTGAAGAGGAAGAATGGGACGAGGAGTCAGCCGGAGCCCTGACGGACACGGGCGAGCCCGGGGTGCCCGTGCGAGCGCTCTACGACTACACGGGCGCCGAGAGTGACGAGCTCAGTTTCCGACAAGGTAACGTTTTGTAACGTTTTGATTTCGGGCACCTATAGATAGACCTTCAGTCAATGACTGGCCCGTGATAGAAGAGAAGACAGCTTCACGTTTCGTCTTTGAAGTATTAGCTAATAGCTACTAAGTAGCTCGCGGCATTTCGTTTACCCATGCCGGATTCATATATTCACGAAACCAGTCGTTTTGATTACGAATAGTAGTTGTTTGTACCAATAGTAAAATATATAAATAAAACTACGGTTGCGCGTTTTTGGTAGTTAACTCTGAACATTTTTTCAAACATGAGTAACGCTTTGTTACTTTTTGGCGATTTACATAAGAACAGTTAAACTTATGGATTATGTTTCGTTAATTATAGAAACCTGGCATCTCTGTAATCGGCATTAGTAAAAAAATAACACTGATTGCACTTTTACACCCTCTTCATTCAGGATAAATGACGATGAATGACTTTTACACCCAAATAGTATTTAATTTAAATAAATATGCCTGGACAAATTAAACATACTTACTAAATCTAACCCCAAAGCTAATTATATTCTTATTTTATGGGTGTTCTAGTGTATCATTATGTATATGTTGATCTATTCTTTCGGTCACATTCACAATGAATATTGAAAATATATAGACTGATTTACACTTTTTATGTATTTATACATAGAAATAGCTACCAAAATAAATTTAACAAATTTATTTTCTACTTTCCAGGTGACCTCTTCGAGAAACTAGAAGATGAAGACGAGCAGGGCTGGTGTAAAGGTCGCAAGGACGGCAGAGTGGGACTGTACCCCGCCAACTACGTGGAGCCGGTCGGGCACTAGTGTACTGCTTCACTGGACTGATAACCTTCGTGAGTCAATGTCGAAATGTAGGCAAAATTACAGTGTATGATGAGTTATTTCGTATAATGTTTGAATACTTACAGGATGTTTCAAAAGTAACTTGGCTATTACTACACCGATTTTGATGAAACAAAGTCTGTCACTCACGGATAATGTAGCATTCTAAGGGTGAAAGGTTTTTCGAAATCGGTCCAGTAGTTTCGGTGCCTATTCATTTCAAACAAACAAATAAACAAATCTAATATTTCCTCTTTATAATATTAGTATAGAAAATCTTTTGAGTGTATCATTATGTATATGTTGATCTATTCTTTCGTTCACATTCACAAACGAATATTGAAAATATATAGACTGATTTACACTTGTTACGTATGTATATATTTTTGATTAATGATTTGGGTTAGCCGGAAAAACAAAAGTTAAAACTCTGTTAAAACAAAAGTTTAACCACCGATATCTTTAACCATTGGGATCTACTTTTAGATCTGAATAATATTTCCATGACATGATAATCACTACCACATCTACGCTACAATCGCCAAATATACTGTTTGCTGCTATAATATCTTCATAGTGACAGAATCCTAAAAAAGTAGAAACAAAAAAAAAAACAAAAATTTTTTTATTCGATTCTTTTTGTACATAAGCACAATGCGATCGGAGCCTCCTTTTAAGTGAAAGCGAACGTGTGTTAGGTGGCACCGCTCTTCCATTGCATATAAAACATTAGGTATAATGCCAAACGAAATATAAACTATCTTTTAACACATCCTGTAGCTATCATAAGAATAAATGCGAGTTGAACTTAATGACTATCACTTCAAAATTTCAATGAAATATTATTAATGCATAAATTTATAAAAATATTCGACATTGACTTATTTACAACACATTTATAAATATCCAAAGTGAATATATAATAGAAATATTTAGGAAATTGCTAACATGTGGTCATTAGCAAAAATTGTGAAACATAATAAAATTAAGATGCAGAATATTTTTAAATGTCGCAATTTAGGAACACCATTTGTATAATCTGTTGTAAAATAAGCTGATGTGAACGGGCGCACCAGTGTTGTCAATGTATTTGGTAGGAAATTTGGATTAGGGTACAATTTAGGTTTATAAATTGTATTTGAGACAGGAAACAGACCCAATTTTGTAATATAGATTTTTTAAACCCTGAAAATTCTCTGCATCGTCTTACTTGAATTATTTATCTGCAAGTGTTAAACATGTATTAAAAAATGAAAAAAAAAATAAATGTCCGGGTTTGAACTAGTAGCATTACATGAGTCGAATGTAACTAGTTCAAAACTTAATCATGTTGAATATTTTTTCAACTGAAAATTTATTTAAAATATGGATATCGGGCTAAAATTTATAAAATGTTTCCTTCTAAACTTTGATCATTTCGAATACGATCATATTTAATGCATAACCTTGTTTTGTTATTCCTGCAGGAACAAATTCAAATATCAGGAATACAAATTAGCAATTGTTTCAGGTCTACAATAGTTTTTTTTTAAATACAGTTAGCTCTATTTTTTTAAAAGCAAAAAAAATTAAAAACCAATAAATGTTGCTAAATATCTTTTTTGGACAGTATTAGATAATTATACATTCAAAATATTAAGTTTTGTATTTCCTATACAATTTGTTGTTTTATAAAAAATTGTAATAAGCGACGAGTATTAAGTGCGAGTATTACGAGTATTAAGGAAAAAAGGTTTTCTAAAACACAATATACTTCAGCATACATTTTCTATACTGGATACACGAAAACTTCTTTTTTGTACTTTTCGACAGATAATTTCCCACATTATTAGGTTGGATACTACGATGACAGTAATAATATATAAAACATTACAAAAACACCCATAATACAAGTATATAACTTGCTTACTTTGGGATTAGATCAATTTGTGTAACGTGTCCATGGATATTTGTTTATTATAAAATTATATAATTTAAATCGCGAGAAAGTGTGACATAATATGTTACCTATTTAACTTTTTACAATTATAGCTTTTGTAAAATGCATATTAAATGTTTTAAATCAGCCGATGTGAACATAGTCGACAAAATTCGACCAAAGTTTAAATTATCTGTCGAAAAATGTTTTATTGTATAAACACAACGAATTCTAAACCGCCTTTGCAAACATTTTGACAAATTATATCTGAACGGCCCGGTTTTATAACTTGACTTTTAACTTGGACAGATGTATTTTTGTAAAATAATCTACACATAACTATTAGATTAACAGTGTGAACTGATCATGTGTAACTCAGAACTGATCATGTGTAACTCAGATCTGATCTGAATATTCAGTTTCCAGATGCTTGAGTCGCGAGAAATGATTCAATTGCAAATGAAACATTAATATTGTTTGCAATAAAATTATTTTTATTCGCTCACTTGTCACTTCAACGACATTTGAAAAGATCAATCTGATATTTCAGACAAAGCAGTTCATATAAATAGTTCAACTTCTATATCCGACATTCAAGGATTGAATTGATTTGTGAACTGATTCGCGACTCCAGTTCACGACTTCAACTCGTGATCTGAATCGCCGCTCACTCGTATTTGAGTTACGCCTGATTAGCGTAATATATGTAGGTAAAAAAAAACATCTAGAACCTATGGCAATGTTTTATGGTGCCTAAATGGTTATTTTGCCTAAAAACCTAGTTATGCCAAAAATTATACGCCAGCTGTAAGTAGAACCGCTACGTAGTAACAAATGTATATTTGTGATATTTCACGCGGTTTGTGGCGTTTATTTATGTACATACACGGTTATAATCAACGTATTTATTTTCTGTTGTATATAATGTATAATTAAAACAGCGGGGTGGTGTTAGGCTAGGTCAAATCTGACTCTCGACAAAGTTTCTTAGAATTAAAGCTTACCGCTTGTGCATATTCTGTTTTAGTTCAGTAATTTCAAGTAAAAAGCAATTTTGTTGTGAATGTTACTATTTATAAACAAAATATTGTTGCGTACAAGTGATTTTTTACTACTCTTAATTGTGAGATCATAAAACAACGCAAGATTTGTTTTGCGAGTGCGAATGCGCGGTAAGGAAAACGTTAAGAAAAATGTATGGAAATAACTTGACTTATATTTGTTCTTTTTTTGTAGTTTGCTTATTCTCTGTTATTTAACTTTATATTAACTACATATATATTAATTTTATATTGCGTTAAAAATCCAATTTTTCTGTCTTTATACGCAGTTGGTAAACAAATAAACCTCAGTAATATTTCGTGTTAAATAAAATCTTTGTTCCCATATTTGGAGCAGTATGATTTTTGATATTGTCTATGGTCAGTTACACTTCTAGCGCCACCGCGTTGTAAATAGTTGATAGTTTAATAAAAATGTTTATCCTTTCATTTTGTACCTCGTTTTAGTATTGTTGTGTATGAGTCACTAGCTGAGGCTGTTTTAATATTTGACTCGTCTGTCGTAGATTAGTCTTAGCGGTATTTGTTTTGTTATGGTTTGAGAGACCTTGTGAAAATTCTTGTATTATAATATTATCAGAGGGTGGCCACGGACCACATATGTTAATATATTATTAATATTGGTAAAATAAAATTGTTACATATGACTTGTTGTTTTCTTAAAACCCAATTGCACATATTATCTATTAATCACATGAGGCACGAGGCCAAACATTACAAAGTAAAACGACGGGATGTACAGTTCACGCAAAACTTAAATGCGCCTCCGAAACAAAGTACAGTTGTGTCGTTGCGCAGAACTCATTTTAAGGTATCAGCGGGGATGGGTGCGCGAGGAATTGAGGGAACGTACCGCGCTCCCTGATTCATAATAGGACTTCGTTTCTTTTGCTTGGGTAATATTTTTGTTTTGTGTTATTTATATAGTATTTTATACTTGTATACAGGAGACGTCGTGCTAGATCCATTAAAGGCGTGGAGTAGCTATCATTTCTTATTTCACTATGAAGCACCCCACCCTAAACTTAACCCTTTTCGAATACCTACTACTAAACACTTAATTAAAGAGACAGAAACCGCACGGCACAGAAAGTGTGACACTGGAATAGAAACTGGTAAACACCTGAAGAAATCTCGGGGTTGTCCGTCCGCCTCTAGAATAAATAGAATTAAGACTGAGAGTGGTTCTTGCAAACACAAAAAGTATGTCAAAACCGTGGAGTGAATTTTATGTAAATATCTACGAGTATGTCCGGGATGCTTAGGTCCTGTCTCAGAAATAACAGAGGCATGCGATGGCATATCGATAGAAGAAGATAAATTGGCGATTAGCGACTATAACATTTGGTAACGCCGCGGGAGTAGATGTGGTTACAGCTGAGATAATTATTCTTGGTGATTCTGCCGTTCGGTACTCCTTCTCGGTCCTTTGTAATAAATGTTGGAGGAGCGGGAGACTACCAGGACACAAGCGAAAACTTGTAGAAAGGCAAAGGTTCACGCACAGTTTATACTAGTTACAGGGCCTTCAGTTTAGCACCTTAAGTGTATGGAAAAATAGTTGAAAGAAGATGCAAAGGATGTCTGATGGAGTGTTGTGAGAGGCTCAATCGATTTCAGATCTGAAAAAGGATGTAGGTATGGTTCAGGTCATCTTTGCGATGTTACGGATTCTGTGGACCTGTGTGGATTTCTTGAAAATCGTTTGATGGAGTTGTATGTAAGGGACTTGCTACATTTTACCGGATTATGAGATAGATGGATTCTGCTACAGTATATGCATTTAGATTGTAAAGGATGTGTTCGGGTAGACAGCATGAGTTGTCAGCACGCTCGTTCATCTTGTATTTGGACAAACGCCTCCAAAGTTTAAGATCAATGAACGTGGGAATGCGTATGGGTGACCAAGGAGTGAACTTCCTGGTTTTTCCAAATGATGCTGTACTTTATAGCTCCACGTTATCTGAGCTGCTGCCACTGGTCACAGTTAGGTATTGGTAAAGAACTGGTAGTTTAATGTAAAGAACTTGTAGATGATTGTAAAGAAAGAGGCTTACATTGAAAGCGAAGAAAACCAAAGTAATGATATTTGAAAGAGATGTAGAAAGAAAGATGAAACGAAATGATGTAGAAAGTTTTAGTCGGCGATTTAATGTCGAAATAAGTGAATTAAATTGTATATCTTAGTAGTGCTTTTAACAGGGATGAAAGGTACATCACGATAATAGAAAGGAGAGTGTGTGCAGAGCATATTTTGAATGAAGTGCTGGGTAAGTTATTTCAAAGCGAGGTTTTGAGTCGCGGTGCTATACTTGCTCCGCATAATTCTATGCTTATTCCAACGTTACTTTATGGAAGCGAGATTTAGGTGTGTTACGATCGCTGACCGCATTTGTAACATTCTGATCCGAGAGTGTGACTGAATGGAAATATTTGTGTAAAAATGAGAATGGGCGCACTGCGTTAGTTCGGTAATGTATAAAGAATGGCATATGAAAGATTGATAAAACAAATATACAATGCGAATGTACTGAGATGGTTTTTATCCGAGGGTGGGTTCAAGTTTGCGAAATCGCATGTTTATATGAAAAGAGTAATGGATGTGGAGGAAGCTAGGCAGATCTGTAAAGATCATTTGGGAGTTGATACTCTCTGCCTACCCCGGGATTTGACGTGTCTTCTATGTACAGACAGCGATCAAGTTTACATTCATATATTCGCACAAGTCTAAATAAAAAAAATATTGAAAAAGTCAACAATTTATTTCTATATTATAAATATTGTAATACCTATAAAACTAGTATTACTTAAACGTAGAAAATCCAAGAGGGGGAAACTTTTCTAATAAAGTTTCCATTGCGGACGGATAAAATGCCATGAACTTAAACCGATCTCCCATCTTTTTGGGATCAACGAGCATTTCGTAACAAGCTTTAATTTTTTCTCTTTCCTCATCGCTCTTTGCATTTTCTAGAAGGACCTGAAACAATGAAATTTCTCTTCTATATTATTATGATAGCAAACCTATTTATAATAAAATTAGCCATTGCCTTTACGTAACGCAAAGATAAAGACGGATTTTCTGGTAGTAAAATATGTCGCATATAAAATCCTTGGAGTTCTTATGAGCGACAATTTGCTGACCTTCTAGTTCTATAGTTTTCGTCTTAATAATAAACTTGAACTAAAGTAGGAGTAAAATTAAGTTAATGTTATAATCTGCATCACATGGTAATAGACTAGCACCATGTTGAACCTTGGAGTATTTTACTCCGGGTTTATTAATAAGACGGTATAGTTTAAAAGAAAATTAACAAAGATCTGCACAGTTCATTCGAATTTTTAGTAGGGTAGCTCATGAAGGGATTTGGGCAGATACTCTGGCGTGTGAGATTATGATGCGGAAGAAACCTCGTTCCTTTGTTACACAGGTGCTGTATAGTAGTACTATATAAATTATGCGCTTCGGCTATATTCGTCAAGCTTCGGAAATCCGTATGTATTTTAAAAATTATTATTTAGAGTTGTTATTACATAATTAATCATTTCGCTTAAATTTAGATTAGGTCAGCCAGTATAAAAATAAAAGTATAAAGTGTAAAAAGTGTAAAGCCGAGGCGCATAATTTAAATATTAGTACAATAGGTACCTTGATTATGTATCAAAAGTCTAACTACTAATATATGACGCGCTTACGACGCGGACGGTTGCCGACTATGACCGACCAATATAGCTGGGTATCGCGACCATCGCCGATCTGGTTCGCAAATTGTCGCTCGTATAAAAGAGGCCTTAAATGTATTACCAACCTGAAGCTGTAATCTATCAGTTATATATCAGTTTATGGACTGCAAAACTGCAGTAGAAGTCGGAGTTTTCATTTAACAAAAACCAAGGCCAAAAGGAAACGCACTTGTCTTGTTTTATCAAACCAACAATAAAAACAATTACAAAATATTCAATACCCTGGTTTTGCCTCTGCCTACTTCTTCGGGGATATGGGCGTGAATATACTTAAAATATTCGGTGTTGTAGCCGTCTGATCCAGGGACAAATAGTTTTAGTAGTAAGCCTTTTTCAAAAACTCACCTGCAACCTAACAGAAGCCTGTAGCCTCTCCAGGAACTCCATTTGCTTGACAGGTCCCACAACAATCGCGTGGTTCTCTTCCCCTGGCGTCATGGAGGCGGCTATCCTGAGCTGACTGAAGTCTACATCAGCGGTCAGGTCTGACGCACCTGGGTTTTCTAGCGGATTCACTACTTTATGCTTGTGAAATGCCTAGAATTTAAAAAAATAATGGTAGGTTAAACTCTTAACATCTTGGGTGGAAATAGGCAAAGCGTATTTTTATCACGAAATACATCTAAAACACGTACTCGTCAAGGGTGCACGTTAGCTGGAATGCAAGCCCTCTCCCGCTGCATTCGCCGCAAGCGATCAGTGGCGATAGCATCTTTGTTACATTTTCAATCTTATCTTTCATCAACAAAGAAAGAAAAAAATTTTATTTGCGGAATATGCATGTACAAAATTATTTAAACACTAGCTTCCGCCCGCGACTCCGTCCGCGCGGATGTCGGTCTTCGCGTGATAAAACAGAAAAATTAAGATTTTTTTGTACGTATTTTTTCAGGATAAAAAGTATCCCATTTTATGCTCAGGATAATAAGGTATAATTATACCAAGTTTCATCGAAATCGAACCGTTAGTTTTCACGTGATGCCTGAACATACAGACAGACAGACAGACTGACAAATATTTTTTTAATCACATATTTGGGTTTGGTATCGATCCAGTAACACCTCCTGCTATTTTTTTTAAATATTTTCAATGTACAAAATTTACCCTTCTTCAGATTTATTATATGTAAAGATTCCAACATATTCATTTTCATATTCATATTTTCATATTTTTCAACATACTCATATTTATATCCAACATATTTACCACATTGTGGTGTGCAAATATTTTAGTATTTATAAAAAGTATGTATGTATGTATGTATGTATGTATGTATATGTATGTATATACTATGTACATATAATTATGTACATAGTATTTTACAGTTCATAACCTTAATCTTTGCTACTAATATTCGTTTAAATACTAGACCTAAAGAACATACCCGAAATGTATCACCCTTTTCTCCATTGTGTCCATAGTCAGCAATAAGTGCTAGTCCTCCATATTGGTCCACTCGACATGCCAACTGCCTGGCTATCCCCAGGGCTCTAGGACTTATTTCCAACTCCATCCTATCTCCCGCGTCTAAAGGCGGACGCACCAACACTTTGACTGATTGGGTCTCATTAGCTGATATTCTATAGTATAGTTTTTGAGATTCATCCAAATCTATTAGTAGTTCTCGCCAGCCATGTTCTGTTTTCTGAAAATTTATATATGAATATATTAGACGGTTTGTATGTATTTATAGATTCAATCCTTCTCTCAACTTTCACAACTGCATTATGAACACAATAGTAAAATTAAGCATATTATGTGTGTGCGATGTGTTGATGTAAAATTAGTTGTTCTACATTTTTTGTATCTATTTAAAATACAGTTTGACCTACAAATACAATTACTTCATGAACAAAAAGATAAAAGGAAAAAACTTTCTTGTTTTGATTTATTCAAAAATATGACACAAAAATTGAGTGTGAATCTACCTCAAATTTGTGAATTGGTAGTACATCAAAAAACTCATGGGCAATGTACCAGGAGAAGTTGTTGGGGACCTTCTTCAAGTCATTATACCAGTACACTTTAATGCCACTGACTGTCTCACCCTGAAAGAAAGACAAAACATTTAATCAGAGAATAACAGTGAAATTGATCTAATCTTAAACTAAGCAAATTATCTATTTGCGTTCAGGATGTATACAAAAACTGATAACAGATTTAACTGTTATTCTTCAAATAAATACCTAATCTTAGCAATTCTGTGTACTCACAGACATACAAACACAGACATACGTATAGAACTAAAATAGTTGCTGAAAGATGTTAGGCAGGATACTAAACTTAGAGATCTGACATGGTTTGTGGTTTTAGTATGTTTTCAATATACCATTGACAAAATTCTTTGCAAAAAAATAATGTTATAAAATATTTATTTCAATAGCATAATATAAGTAAAGCATAAAATAGGCTATAAATCATTTCTATGGCTGTGTATCCTACTAGCAAAAGTTCCAATTAATTTTATACAATCAATTTGATTACTTTAAAATTGTCATAGTTCTGTAACTTTACATGTTCCCAGATGGCTATAATTTAACTACCAGATGTGTACCACTTACTTCATGGTTATGAGGAGAATCCAAATCAGTGTCTCTATGTGACACACAGAGTTTAGCAGCTTGCAATTTTTGCATGGTTGACGATATTTCTACAAGATGAATACTAAGGTCATTGGCTTTGTAGCCATGGCGATTTAAAACCTAAAAACATAATTTTATTAATTAAAATAAAAATAAATCAATAAAAGAGCAATTCAAACTAGCAATTACGAAAAAGTTTAAGAGCATTCATTTTATTAATTTCTTTATTTTTAACTTTAAACAGTACTACTTATGTCTGTACATGGAAGATTAATGGGAGAAATTATAATACTCTAAACCCTTATTCCTAAGTATATCTATTACCTTTTAATAAATTGCAACATTTTTTTTAATTTTCCTGTTTGTCAGTGTGTTTTGTTGTGTGTTGTGTATACTGACCTCAGAAATGGATTGGTTACTTTTTTGTTTTCTTTAGGTGTGGAAAAGGTTTTAACACGTCAGTCTAGGACATTTTATAGAGGAAAAGTGGGCAAAACAGAGTCACTTTAGTTCTTTAAAAGAATATAGGTAGTTTAGAAGAACTGATTCAATAAAATACTGGTATTAAAAAAAACTGTTTTTCAGTCAAGATGCAGATTTTTGTTTTAATTATTAAAGATGTGTTTTTGTGAAATTGTGCAAGTGATGTCACAGCCAAATGCCAGTCTATATGCAACTTAAAATTTAAATTTAGCAACTTTTAGGACTATTGGAAAAATAATTCCCAGCAACTAGAGTTTTGAATACAACTGTTAAAGATGGCCTCCACATAGTTAGTAAATCAAAATTATTAAAATATCATGATAATCTTCGTAGACATTCGTCTGTTTTATATTAATAAGTAAAAAGATCTGAATAAACGAAAAGCTTACTCGTAACACATCCATAAGCAGTGTACCATTGCCGGGTCCTAATTCAACAATTTGTAGGGGTTTACCAGTGCCCATTTTCTGGGTTTCAGCTAAAAACCAAACACCAAGAATTTCTCCAAATAACTGACTTATTTCGGGGGATGTTACGAAGTCTCCCGATGCTGAAATAACATCTTTTTTCTCATAATATCCTTCAGTAGGATTAGTAACTACAATATGCATATATTCTGCCACAGTCAAAGGTCCATTTAAACGGATTTTTTCTTTAATAATATCCATAATACTGGGGGCATCAGATAAGTTTGGCATTTTTAAAGATTTAAGATCCGGCCGCTTAACAACTTTGTAACCTTTATGCCGCTTAGAAATGTTCGCTAAAAGCAATCTATTTACCAGTCGAAACGAACTAAAAGTATTCATATTATTAGTTTCTATTCTAGACTAAAGTTCTAGACTTTCCAGTTACATTAAAATCAAAAACAAAGAATATAAATACTCTTTAACAAGAGATCAAAAATAAAGATCAGCTGACGATAAAATCAAGATTGTTGACAAATGACATAATATTGACATCATATTGACATTGACAACAAAAAAAGATAGTACTAGATAGTACATTTTTTTAGGTTAATTTTCCCCTCTTTGGGGTCGGCTAAGACCTTTAGACCATGCTGCCACGTCATCCGTATTACTTATTCTAGTACAGTCATTAGTCACATGTCTTCCGTATTAATTATTATTGTACAGTCATTAGTCACATGTCTTCCGTATTTCTTATTATTGTACAGTCATTAGTCACATGTCTTCCGTATTAATTATTCTTGTACAGTCATTAGTCACTATTTACAAAGTTACGTGAGGATCTTGAGTAAAGCTTTACACAAGCTCACTTTAGGAGATTATGCCTCAGCAGGGAAATTCACGATACACTTATTTCTTCATGATCATTTCATTTGTGCACATTCACTGAACAAAATTAAACTAATTCCCACCGAAATTAACTAAATTTACTCATAATTTACACTAAATTCAATAATTCTGAAAAAGTTACGACCATCTTCATGGCGCCAAAACTCCCACATTTCTTTCAAGGTTAATTAGAACCTTTCTGTTGCCGGCTAAGACCTTTAGGCCATGCTGCCATGTCTTTTGTATACATATAAATAAATTCTTTTTAGCAGTCATAAGTCATTTTAGGTTTTTAGGTGTTAGTAAAGCGGTGGTTTCGTTACTCAAAGCTTATCTGAGATTTGGCGACAGTGAAAAAATTCACGATACATTAATTTCTTCATGATTATTTCATTTGTGCACTTTCACTGAACAAAATTAAAGTAATTCCAACATAAATTATCTAATTTTACTCATAATTTACACTAAGTTCAATTATTCTAAAAAAATTACCACCATCTTCATGGCGCCAAAACTCCCACATTTTTTCAAGGTTAGGTACTTTGGAACACAATTACTACTGAATTATTCACGTTGAGATAAAACGAAATATATTCCATTGAATTTATTTGTAACTATCCACATTTAAATCTTAATATTCCATTAGTACTGTGTTCAAAAGTCCATGCCATGACATATTATTCCAATTTCCTATTCGCATGATATTGAGATTCAAGAGTAGCCCTACTGATCGGAAGACTGAAATATCTGGACGAAATTTCAAAATATCGGTATTTTGAAATTAAAGTCGGGACTAAAAAATATTAATAAAAAATCCACTTTTTATTGATAGAACTTCAAAGTTAGGTGTTATAAGAATTTATGTTAATAACTGACGTAAAAGTAGCAGGTTATCATTTGTTCTTATTTTCGTTTTGTTGTTGTTAATGTCTCTTTTTTAGAAATGGGTGTTCATTTCATGATTATTTATACAAAACTAAATATATCTCACAAACCACTGATTGGATATTGATAAAATATATAGGACTTACCTTTGAAAAACTTATGGTTTTTTTTCAAAGTAAATAGAAAAAAATAAGGTTTTTAGATATTTTGACAAATTGAAGTAATAAAATAAATTTTAAAATTTGAATGAATTTTGTAAAAAAAACCAATTTTTACATTTTTAGTGAAAATTTGGAAGAAAGAACTTTCACAAATTTTAGTGACCACAAATGCAAATGTCTCTTACATGTATGCCTATTACATTACATTACAGTGGTGCAGTAGATATATACCGAAGAAGCAGTAGCTGTTAATATCGTTAATAATGGTTCTTATAAATGCAAATATTTTAAGTGTATAAGTATTATGTTAACGCAGTACAACTGCAACAAAAAAGATTGATTTCAATATTATATCACCTAAGGGCCATAACTCACCGAGACGCCATGGCGACGTGGCCAGCGACGTTGCCATGGCTAGGTCTGGCGTTCCTGGGTCGCCAAAGCGTCGCCATTTGGTCGCCAATTGTGAAGTAGTTGGCGACATCGCTGGCCACGTCGCCATGGCGTCCCGGTGAGTTATGGCCCTAAACGACAGAAAAACCGATTAAAATACCGAAAACTACTGATTTCAACGGGGGTGGTTATAGTGCAATGATTTTCGCTTTCTTTTATCGCCAAAGAGTATAATAATACCTATACCTATACAGGATAGCTTGCTTAGTTTTAATGGAAGCTACTTTTAGGACTTTGTTATAACTAGGACTAAAATAAAGTTTTTAAAGCACTTCATCGAATTTTATGAGTGTTTCAAAAATGTATATTATATTATTTGGTTATTTCATTTATATTTTGAATGATTCCTCGAAAAATAAATTTGTATTCTAATAATGAAATCGATGACGTTAACAATGATGCAGAATAGTAATACAGAAAATTATAATAGAGTGTATTATGCTAACATTACAAAAATATTTTATTATTGAGTGTAAAACTAATATCTGAATCGTAAATATTTATAGGTTTCCTCTATTTTCCTCTAATTTATCTGTTGAATATTTGTAACAAAGAGTATAATAATATACCTATACAGGACGTTTGTATTAATTATTATAATCCTTTATGCACAGTTACTTTGTTTTGATAGTTTTTTTCAACCATACGGATCCAAAGGTTTAATAAGTAACTATTTAAAGTTTTTTGTTTTTATTATATATGACAAATAAGGAACGTTCGTAGAGTTTTTAAAATGTGTGACGTCGGCATTACTGACGCCACAATTGTTGTTTCCATGGTGATGACTCATTTTGGGTGTTCTCAAAAAAAAAACTTCACAAGCAATTTTACACTCCGTTTCAAAGAATATAAATACTCTTTAACAAGAGCTCCATTTATTTAACGGGCAGCATAACGACGTGCGGCCATCGGCTTGTGAATCGTGAATGCCTAATCGCTTTTTCTTGAATGACTAATGTGTTGCCAACCTCGCGGTTTTTACAACTTCACCGGGCTTTGTGGGCCGAACAGAGTGCTCAGCCCGAGACATCATTATTTAGATGGATTGGACTGTTCCCTACAACGCCAGCAACAAGGGCTGTCTCCCGGGAGACCGTACCTCGACTTGGTGCTGCGTTCTGGTTACTGGGTGGACTAGGTGGAGGAATAGTGGCGGCTCGTCGCTCGGCGTTAGGCGTCGGGCGCAAGAGAGGTCTTCGTCGCCTAGACCGGCGGCGACGGTGTAGTGTAGTGTCTTATGAATATTTGTTCCGGTTGGGATTGGGAGGGAGGTTCGCGTTTGCCGCGGTTATTGGATCCGGTGGAACCGATAACACGTTACGGGGTCTCCTAAGTTTGGCGGGCGCGTTCGCGACCGGTGTATAGTCACACGCGGGTGCTAATACCAAGTTGGGGTGGGCAGCCGTTATTTCAAAGTAGCGTTCCGACACTTCTTTGAAATGCTGCGCTATTGTAGGCAAATCTAGGTCGTGATGTGGGTCCTCGTTGCGTACGTACAACGGACAACTGGTGGCAGTACGCATGAACTTATTTTGGATTACTTGTAGCTTTTTAAGATGGGTCGGGTACGTATGTGCGAAGGCTAAAGATTGCGTAAGCTAAAATTGGCCTGACACACGTTTTGTAAAGTGTCACTTTGTTACGAAGTGATATTTTACTGTCTTTATTAATTAAATAATAGAGACGGCTAAGTACGTGCTTAGCCTTGTTAGTGACACGTGAGATGTGCGATTTGAACGACATCTGATTGTCTAGAATAACCCCTAGGTATTTTGTTGATTTTTCCCAGGGAATTATTCTATCGAACATTTTGATGTTACCCGGATAGCGATAGGGTCTCATCCGTTCGAATGGCCTAGTGCCCCGATTAAAGTACACCGCTGCACTTTTATCGGGGTTCACTTCTATGCGTCACTTCCTGAACCAATCGCCCAGGAGAGCGGCCGCTCTATTTAGAGTTCTACCTATAAACTGACCGTTATGACTAGACACATACAGTGCCGTGTCGTTCGCGAAAAGGGCTACGTGGACGCGCGGCGGTCGTGGTACGTCGTTCGGGTACAGGCTGTATAGCAAAGGTGAGAGCACCGAGCCCTGCGGCACCCCAGCCTCTAGGGGCCTACTGCTAGATAGAGTACCTTCTACACGAAATCTGAGTTTGCGATTTGATAAGTAGTCTCGTATGATGAGAACTAGTCTGTCTGGCACGCCCATTTCGTACAGCTTATAGATTAGGCCGTTGTGCCAGACGTTATCGAACGCCTTGGCGACGTCGAAGAATAGGGCTCCCGTGTATAAGGGGCAACTTCTATTCAGGCCGTCTAGAATGTGCTCCGTGAGGCGGTGCACCTGATTTGTACATGAATGGGCTGCCCGGAAACCAAATTGCTCATCCATTAACAAATGTTTCTCGGCTACGACTGTCTTAAGGTGGCCGAGGATAAGACGCTCGTATATTTTGCCGAGTGAACTAATAAGATTGATCGGGCGGTAGCTTATCGCTTACAGTGCAGCCGTATTTATAAGGCTCGGCGCACGTGCAGGCACAGGTGTTTACAAGTCGTTAGGCTAAGTATTGAAATAACAATGATAACGTTAATTTCACATCGCAATTGACTCAAAGTAATCAACTGATGGTTTATAAATTAATTTTCTGGACATCATCAAATAATTTAACTTAATTATTCTAGTTTTTCAGAGGAACTAATGTGGTTGCGCCGACACGGCCATTTTGACAGGCGGTGCGTGCTCTGCACCAGCCTCGTTGTTTCCAGTGGATTTTTGTAGACCTGAAAAATTGTTTTTTTTTCTGAGTAGTGCATCTGTAAGCAACCAGCGTTGCTTTGTCTTTTACGGATGTTAATGCTGTTAAGTTTATTAGATTCTCGAAGATTTTATTTAAGGGTTATCGAAGGTTCTCATAGAGTTCTCGAAGATTCTCGTAGGTTCTCGTAGAATTCTCGGAGGTTCTCGTAGAGTTATTGAAGGTTAGTTATAGAAGGTTATAGAAGGTTTTGAAAATAGTTATTATTTACTATACTTAGCTTTTACTCCAATGGGTTATTCTCAACTTGTAGATCGTGATTTGACTGTGCTTGCAACTCTTCTAGTTAGGTCGACGGAATGGGCTGCACCAGCCTCGTTGTCTCCAGTACATTGTTGTAATTTGTTGTAGACCTGAAAAAATAAAATATTTTTCTCTGAGTAGTGCATCCGTAAGCAACCGGCGTTGCTTTTAAGGAAATTAATGTTGTTAAGTTTAGTAGGTTCTCAAAGTTTTTATGTAAGGGTTATAGAAGATTCTCGTAGAGTTCTCGGAGGTTCTCGTAGGTTCTCGTAGAGTTCTCGGAGGTTCTCGTAGAGTTCTCGTAGGTTCTCGTAGAGTTCTCGGAGGTTCTCGTTGAGTTCTCGGAGGTTCTCGTAGAGTTATTGAAGGTTAGTTATAGATGGTTAGTTATAAAAGGTTATAGGTTTTGAAAAGAGTTACTATTTACTATACTAAGCTTTTATACTGATGGGTTGTTCTTAGCCTGTGCTAGCTGCTCTTTTTGTGAGGTCGACGAAATGGACTTGTTTGGTTTGTTCTAGTTGATCAGGCGGAAGAACTAATGATGAAGCAGCTTGAGTAAGAGCTTCTTGCAATCCCACTTCTGATGACGAATGAGGAACGTCCGTGGTGTTTTTTAAAAGTGTGACGTCATCATTACTGACGCCACAATTGTTGATTCCATGGTAATGACTCATTTTGGGTATTCTCAAAAAAAAATTACTTCACAAGCAATTTGACACTCCGTTTATTTAATGGGCAGCATAACGACGTGCGGCCATCGGCTTGTGAATCGTGAATTCCTTATCGCTTACAGTGCAGCCGTATTTATAAGGCTCGGCGCACGTGCAGGCACAGGTGTTTACAAGTCGTTAGGCTAAGTATTGAAATAACAATGATAACCTTAATTTCACATCGCAATTGACTCAAAGTAATCACCTGATGGTTTATAAACTAATTTTCTGGACATCATCAAATTATTTAACTTAATTATTCTAGTTTTTCTGAGGAACTAATGTGGTTGCGCCGACATATATGTTATTATGATGAACAAGAATTATTATATGTCAACAAAGACTTTCCATTCGATTTGAGACACATAGATTTGACATTCATTTAAAATTCCGTTTTGTCGAACAGTTTGTGTTTTCTCGTAACTCTGGACATCATACGAAATATCGGGACAATTCCGACAAATCCCGTCCATCTTGCAATCTTAGGTGCGACCGTTAACACACAGTATGACTAAGTTTGAAAAAATAAATACCTACGCTCCATTAAAACCATTGGGTTGTCGCGTTTAATGCTTAACATAATTTTTTTACGGAATATAAAGAGAGTTCTGACATTTTCAATCAATGGAATTGTAATAACTAATTAACAAATAAAACAGTTTTGAAATTTAACACATTTAATCAGACGGTGATATCTACATAAAACACTATGGTGATAATTCGTCACCATTACGGTAAACTTACGAAACTGCAAAAAACAAATTTTACAGGGGAGCATTTTGAAACCTTAGATAGACGATATTTATTTTTAAGAGAGGGATGTAATAATTTTGGTGATAAATTTTAGTTTCAAAATCCGGCTGTTTTTATTTACCATGAATGGATAATACTTAAATAACACGCATCTCAAATAAATGCATATTCGTTACTTTACACCTTCGTACATGCGAGTTCAAAGGTCTTATATTACACTTTAGCAAACTTACGAAAGTGGTAGAATCGTAATTTCAAAAGAAAACTATTAGGTAAATATTTTGGTAAACTAACGAAAGTACCAGTTTCGTAAGTTTGCTAAAGCGCAATATAAGACCTTTGAACTCGCATGTATGAAAGTGTAAAGTAACGAAAATACATTTATTTGTTATTCTTATAGTGTAAGAATAATACGTTGATGATTTTATAATAACATTTATTTCCCCTTTAAAAGACTTGATTTTTCTTATAAGATAAATGACGCCTTTTAAAGGAAAAATATATTCCTGAATCAACATGTTTCAGAAAAATTCAAGTGATTTGACATAATTATGTTTGTAGTATTAGCAGAGTAATAATAAAATATGTATACAAATAATTACATACATAATATCTTTACGCCAAGTCCCTTAAGGGGTAGGCAGAGAGTATCGAGTGCCAGACCTCACGATCCTGACAAACCTGTCTTGCTTCCTTCACATTCATTACCCTTTTCATACAAACACGCCAGTATTCCGAGACTCTTGACACCACCCTCGGATAATATTCGATTGATCTGATCGTGAAATGTCAACTTTGGTCTCCCTGGTTACCTACATCCATCCACATTCGCATTGTATATCTGCTTTGTCAATCTTTTATCTGTCATACTTTCCACATGACCGAACTAGCGGAGCTTGCCCTTTCGCATTTTAAAATCAACACTTCCTTTCAATCCCACTCTTTCTCGAATCTCATTGTTACGAATGCGGTCAGCGAGCATTACACCACAGATTTTCCGTAGTGCTCTCATTTCAACCGCATTTATCCTACTTTCATGCTATTTCGGACATACTCAGCTCTCGCTTCCATAAAATAACGTTGGGATAAGCACAGAATTACGCAAAGCGAGTCTAGCTTTTTGACTCAAAACCTTGATTTGGAATAGCTTACCCAACGCTCCACTCACACTATTCACTGCACTCACTCTCCTCTCTACATCCGCGGTGTACCTTCCATCTCTGCTAAAAGCACAACCAAGATATACAATTTCATTTACTTGTTCCAGCACTACCTCATCAACATAAACTCTTACATCCGTTCTGGCTACGTCTCTGTCAAATACCATTATTTTGCTTTTCATCGCATTCAAATGTAAACCCCTTTCTTTACAATCTTCTTTCATAACTGTGACCAGTGTTTGCAGCTCAAATGGTGTAGCCTAAAAGTACAGCATCATCTGCATAAAGCAAACAGTTCACCACTTGGTTACGCATACGCATTCCCACATTCAATGATCTTAACCTTTGAAGACAATTGTCCAGATATAAGATAAACAAGCGTGCTGACAACACACAACCCTGCTTGACACCAATATTAACATAAAACCATGGCGATATGTTGCCATCTACCCGCACGCTTGCTTTACAGTCTAAATACATTGATTGTACCGTACGCAGCAGGGACCCGAATCCCATAATCCGGCAAAATGTCCCAAAGTTCCTTACGTACAACCCTATCAAACGCTTTTTCGAGATCCACAAAACGGCAGAAAACCCTCTGACCCACAGCCAGATGCTTCTCTACAATGTTGCGGAGTGAAAACACTTGCTCTGTATATCCTCTTCCTGAAACTGCCTTGAGCATCCCACAATGTTCCATCGGACATCCCTTGCATACTCCTTTCAACTATTTTTCCATACAATTTTGATGCTAAACTGATCAAACTAATGGCCCTGTAATTTGTACAAATAATTGTACCTATTTATTTGAGACAAAAGCTGGACTATTTGAGACTTTCATAAAACTATCAAAGTAAGAGGAAATCGTAGAAAAAAGTTCTTAAAGATTGTAATTTCATACTTGAGATGCTGAACATAAAGAGGAATTGTAGTTACTTCTACATTTCCTCTTTTCTTTAGCATCTGGTTCAGGCAAGCGATTTTCAATAGCTTCGGAATCTGTCAGGTTTTTATGAAAAGGATGGTAATATTTTGGGATTAGGTTATCGATACAGAGTTTTAACAGATTCGTAGGTTGACTGTGGTGCATTTTTTTCGGACTTTACATTTCCTACTACGCAAAAACAACTGATATCAGTTTCGTAAGTTTATTATGGGTGTATCAACAAAAAATGTGAGATTCGCACAATGAGTTTTCTATAACCGTTAGAAATAGAATTTTGAAAATTTTACACCATATGTAGTACAACATAAGGTGTAATTTTTAATAGAAATGTCAAATTTACAAAAACTGCAGATTCGTAAGTTTGCCGTAGAGGTGAAGATATAGACTAACATAATATTCTATAGTGCGTGATCGAAAGGTGAATACAGCCGTTTACATTTCCAATCCCATTCTTTATTTGCACGAGTGGTTGTAAAACTGTAGACTAAATTAATTCATTTTGCAGCCTGAAATATTAATTTACGAAAATGTACCCTTTCTCTACCGTTTGTATATTAATAAATCATTCGTACCTTTCAAAGCCAGTAGGCATTTTTAAAATGATAGCTCCGGTTTTCATGACGCTGCAGCACTAAACAGTCCTGGCATTTTTTGAATAAAAACGATGGCTGAACGTGAAAAGTGACCACTCGTCTTGACACGACACGCGTTACTTAGGGTCTTGTTCACTTACGTTAAGTTCACTTAGGCAGCTCGAAGGTGAAAGCGCTTACGTGTGCATGCTATTTCGAACGCTTGTAGGCAGTTTCATCACTGTCTACTTATATTAACACTTTGGTTAAGACGGTCAGCGATAGCCTAATTAAGGTACTCTGTGAACTAATGTTCAATGTACTTTGGGAATGACATGCACAAACTAATTAGAGATACTCGCAATTAAGGAATTTTATAAATAGCAGAGACTAGTTTATAAATGCTAAGCAAAGAATTTGAAAAGCCTTTATTAGAAGATTCAAATATAATTTAATCACTAGAACTCCGTAAGTACCTAACTACTTACTTTTACTACCCAATACTACCTACTTTTGTTTTGTGATTACTATGTCCTTTTTACAAAGATTGACTCATCGACCATACATTGGGATGTACCTATACATTTATAATCTTATTTATGTTAGGATGTGTGTTCGGTGGATTGACTGGAGTCCAGCCGCTGAAGCAAAGAGTATAATAAATAATATACCTATACAGTATACAGGAACGCTGGAGCTTGAGTCAACACAGGACCACAGAATAACTATAGTACTCCGACCACAGGACTGAATTGGAAACACTGGCAAGTAGGGATGGGTCGTCGACGTATTTTTCGTCGACGAGACTAGACCGTCTAAT
The DNA here is from genome assembly GCA_002245505.1 of Calephelis nemesis. Taxonomy (NCBI): domain Eukaryota; kingdom Metazoa; phylum Arthropoda; class Insecta; order Lepidoptera; family Riodinidae; genus Calephelis; species Calephelis nemesis. Next base: position 48,354 of record NJDD01003420.1, read on the forward strand.
ATTGTTCATGGACTAGTCGATTAACTAGTTGAAATCGTCGACTAAGTTGACGTGCCGACGTTGCTACGCTGGATAATGGATATTCCTTAGACTCGACGGTGCATCATATCATTATTTCACAGTAAAAAACTGTGAACAGTGAAGGTGCATGTTTGTATGATTTTATGGATTGATGTTTAAAAGGATGAATGTTTGCTAGTCTTTCATGCAATATTACTCAAATAATTTTGATGAAATTTAACAACACTTAGATTATCACGCAGGCTGAATACACACTATGAATATGGTAGTATTTAGGTAATTTACACTACTTGTTAATAATTTAAATGTAGTAAAAACTGACTTCAACATCAATGTTAGGTCGTGTAAGTGTTTACTTATACAAAAATAGATGATTTTTACCGATTTTCATTGGAATCCATCATCATCAAGGACCTGCCTTACCAATTCAATTTGGTATCAAACCAATGGGACCAATTCTTTAAATAAAAAGTAATTTTTAAAATTGGTTTACAAATAACGGAAAAATCTACTAAGTAACATACATAAAAAATGTAGGCGTCAACTTTCGTTTTTAATTTCAGGTAAAAAAAAATTAAGAAATTCAAATTACCTACTTGCAGTTTTCCATACGTCTGAAATATTTGCAAGAAGTTTTTACTTTACAAGCGGTAAACATAAAACCTTCAAAAATTAAAATAAATCAACCAGTCCATGGGTATTCAGCAGGCATACATTTAAATATCACCGTACCAGCATTATGTTAGAGTTCAAATTCGTTTGACCATTGAGTAAGAAACGTAGCAATCGACGCGACGGAATGAAGTCGATCGTTGATATTATACGGCTACGTTGACGCGTCGAACGTTGCGTCGCGACTTGTTACGAACGTCGACTACTCAAATTAGCCGTCTACGAAATCGACTAGTCCATCGGTAAACGATGGACCGTCGAAACGTCCATTCTACGTAGACGGTTGATTCAACTAGTCCGTTTATTCAACGCCCATCCCTACTGGTAAGAGTGGCAAGTGGCAACACTGGTGGAAAATGTCTACCGAGGTTGTGCCCAACTGATTAGCAATATTTTTATTTCTGTTTAATTTCACTGTATTATTTTGTGTTATTACGTGTATTTTATTAAAGCTATAATACTCTAATGACTAAACAAATAATAATCCTACAAATCCATACTTTTTTCTAAAACTTCTAATTCTTTAATTTCACGCTGTTGAAATGTCAAATTCTCAGTCAATGACGGAGAAATTCATCAAATTGTGATATTTCGTGATGTCCGTAATAATTAAAACCACTTTTGGAAATAACTTTAGTGCTAATTAACATTCTCAAGTGATTTGGATACTTGGTAACTGGTGTTGAACAAAGAGATTCAGTTGGATGATTTAACAAATTTGAAGCAAGGTAATTTCATTGTTGTACATTTCGTCGCAATACGTTTATATAATTTTGTATTTTAAAATAATTTTAAAGTATAAAAAAATTAAAGCAAGTTTTGATGTTTCTAAATTTCTGCTATTAACATTAATGAAAGTAATATTAAAAAGTTTGTATGTAAGGTCTGTAATTGCTTTATTTAATCATTGTGCTTCCATAAGTCATAACCTGTCTTCTGAGGAGCTAAATAAATTTGGAATTGAGATATTTTCAAGATCTTATCCTATCCTATTAATATTATAAATGCGAAAGTTTGTATGTATGGATGTTTGTTACTCTTTCACGCTAAAACTACAAAGCCGATTACGATGAAATTTGGTATGTAGGTAGCTGAAAACCCAGAATAACATATAGGCTACTTTTTATCCTGGAGTTCACGCGGGATTGGGACTTACGCGGGTGAAACCGCGGGGCGCAGCTAGTCTTACATATCTATTGAACATACATAAGTGAAATCAGTAACTAAAAGTGTAAAAAGTCTTATCTGGTGTCTACCTGGCATCTGCAAACTCTCTATCGCCAATTGTTTAACATCCTAATGCAATCCACCAAGACCCTCATATAAACTAAGATAATTGTGTCAGTTTCAGAGAAAGATGAGAGACACTTTATTTGAAAGTTGTTCATTTTCTTAATCTAAAGCAACTCCCTCAGTTTATTTTGCACCTGTATAACAGCATATTTATATAAAGCAATGACAAATCTGGTCATGGATGGACAAATCAATTACTGCCACATACCTTACACCTCCTGGAAAAAAAAGAGCCTTCCACAGAGTGGTCCAGTGCCACATACCTAAAAAGATGCAGATGCACAACCAGGGCACCCACAACTAGCCGAAGACTAGTCCCACAATGTGATAGGTGGCAAGCCTATCACTAACCGGTCACTTTTCCAATCCTGAGCAACATTGTTTTTTTTTCATTAGAAAATTGGAAAAAGCCAATTTTCTTTTTGTTGCCCGACCTGGGATTCGAACCCGGACCTCATGCAGTCAAGTCCAACAACTGAACCTCTAGACCACTAATTGAACTATTAAATGCAATAATCTAATTTTTTAGTTATTAACTCTATTTTTATTTATTATTTGATTGCTGATAAGGGTGTTAAATTACAAAAAGTCAAATTGGTTACAATTAACCTGTTCTATTAGTGTGAAATGTGTTAAACATTTACCGTCTTATTAATAAACATGGACTAACTTAGGAGTAAATTTAAGTTGATATTTTATTCTGTATCACATTGTTATAAAGACTATAATCACCATCCTTAGATTGCTTTACTCCATGTTTATTGATAAGATGCTTAATGGTAGTGGTAAAGTGTGAGAACTGTATTTTTATCAACATATGTTTTCCTCATGGTGGTCCAGGCTCTTTTGCAGATTAGATCATCTGCCTTCCTGCCAGGCAGCTCGTTAAAGGCGAGCATATGTTAACCGTCACTAACTTACCGTGATATCCTACTAAGTGGTAGTTTTTTTTTTCATTTGTCTAAAAATATAAATTTCCCTAATTTGAGAATTGGTGCATTGATTATGCTTATTATGTACAACTGGCTATAAAAAATTTAAGGTTTTTAGAAACTTGATGCTTTCTAAAGTGATTTTAAGATAAATGGTAAAAGGTTGAAACTGTTACTGTTTACCTTCATATTTTATAAACTTTTCTTACAACCAAGAAGATACTGAATTGGTTAAACAAGTATATACATAATTGAAGTAGGTAATTAGCATAATCCAAAAAAAAATTAAGTATGTAAAACATACTCGTAATATGCAGTCTGAACCGTTCTAGAGTCTAGTCTAGAGTGCTAGTTGAAGGTCATAATAGGAATAAAGTTAATGATTTTGCAATAAAAGATATCACCAGTTTTCTTACTGCTGTTAACTCTGCATATTGTTTAAGCTGTTATTTTCTTTTTTCTAAGTGTCTATAAGTCAATGTGTTATCTATTGTTGTGATGTTATAGTATGCATTTTTTCCTTTAGCCTTATGTCACTATAAAAATTCATTACATAATTGTTTTTTTCAGTTAATGTACTATTATTTAAATATAGTTTATTTAATTTCAGGCTATAGAACAGTACCTACCTAAAACTAAAATTAAAAAAGTTCTATAACCCCTACAATACCTACAAGTTAGGGTTGTTGTGTCAGATCGCGTCCACTTAGTGGAGTTTGCAGGTTTGAGGTAAAATATAAAAATGTTCTAGATCTAGTATTGAATTAACGAATATTGTAACCCAGCCGTGGTATAGTCTATTTTAGGATTAAGCTAAGTTTTAGCCAAAATGTCAAGTGATTGTTTTTTAATAATTAAAATAATCGAAATATGGCGATTTGACCAGTTTGCGTCCAC
>NJDD01003421.1:7179-29153 GCA_002245505.1 Calephelis nemesis
TTATTTTAAAATTAAAATATTCGATCAAAATTAATGAAATTCCTTTTATCAAAAAGGGCGGCGCATCGAACTGGGTCTAGGGCGGCAGCAAGCCTAAATCCGTCACTGGATACATACTATACATTATTTACGTTATTTTATATATAAAATCAAACTTCACCATGTAAATTATGGTATGTGACAAATACGATATTAAGCACAAGGCGTGGCCCGTGGTAATCTATAGTAAGAACAATATCTCGAAAACTGTGATATTAATAAATAAACTAGATAAATACATTAATAAATAAAACTTAGGAGGGGTCGATATATTATAATACTTGAATGATTTGTATTTGTTTGTAATCAACCATAGGTAGATAGGTAGGTACCTACTTACCTATTTACAAGCTTATATAGGTATATATTATAATAGTGTTTTATAATTATGGAATGGTACCTACCTAAGTACCTGTTAAGATTTTGCATGAAAACAAGTAGGTACCTACCTAGTAGACAATTACTTCCGACTCATTCTCCTACAATTTAAGCGCAGTGAAATTGCAAGTACCTACCTACCTACCTACTTAACCGACGAAACTGCGAGTATCTAATCGACTTCGATTTCAACACGTACCTAAATCATTTTCGTAAAAAGAAATCAAGTATTTTCATCAATTTCCCAGATCCAGATTTAGTGGCAAAGGATCACATCGGAAGACCTAGCTACCTTCGTTCTTTTTAAAATATACCTAGGTATTTAAATCGGTTCATAAATGACGTAGAAATCGACTAACAGACGTAAACAAAATATAGGAATCGAAGAGACTCTAACCTCTTCCTTTTTTCTATTTCCGTTAAAAACTAGTCCTAAATCTCTGTTACTACAAGAATAAAATTGTGTAGTTTACAGAATAAAAGTTGTAAATTCGAAATAAATTAAATTTTTCAAACACGTACATTTTTAAAGAAATGCCCTTTAATAAAAAAAATCTAAGTTCTCGCTGTCCATAGTGCCCTCAAGGATAAACCATATTAAGAACAAAGCCGATACTTATAAAAATTTTGACAAACTTAAAATTGCTCCCGACACCCCCCCGTTTTGGTGCCATGTATTGATAGATAAGCGAAAGGCAAGTCGTTTTTGTCATATGCTATTTCTGCGTGCGACTTTTATTTTCCGAGATATTAGCATTCCAAGTTTTTGTCGTTGTTTTTCATTTGGCTCTCACTCGAAAACTATGAGGACTAGCGTGAAGGTCCTAATGACAAAAAGTGTTCACAATCACGTCTTTAGTCTGTTTCAGTAATAAAAACTAACAAAATAGGAAATAAAAAAAAACTTGAAAATTTTTCTAAGTTCTCGCTGTCCATAGTGCCCTCAAGGATAAACCATATTAACACAATCTCCGCCATGTAGGTCAACGGTGACCGGAACCTGGCCTGTATTATTGCGCCGCGTAGGTCACCGGTGACCTCAGAGCAGGCCTTTTTTTAAAACGAATTTGTGAGCCGTAGGACACGTTTATCATTCATTTCTCTATGCCATGTGACCGGTGCGGCGCTGTAGAAAAAACCTCTAGAGTGGTATTCACCTATCTACTATTTGTCAAAAATAGTATGCAAAAAATGCAAAGGAATCAAACAAAAAAAAAACTATTTTTATAAGTCACCATATATTTTTAGTTATTACTTTGGAGTTACAAATAGTTTTATGTTTTATCAAGCAGTTATAAATAAATAAATTTAATAAAAAAAATGTTGAAAATAATTAAGCATAACGATGAATTTTATTAAAACATGTAAGGCATAAAAAAGGCTTATTCGGACATTCGTTGCAAAATGTTATAATCTTCTTTGCCTTATTCTTGGCAGCTCTAGAACCGGAAATTTTCACACAATCCTTATAACATTCTACGCAATATCGTCGCATCTTTCTAACTAAACCTTCTTTTTTTCGTAATTCATGCTTTAATCTCTTTGGTCGCTGGGGAATTTGAGGGTCATTATTTTCAGAATCGACAAGGTACTCTACAAGTTGTCCTCTAAACTGCACAATACTTATTTTTCTATTCGTGTTTTCTCGATACATGATCCATGCATTGACTACAGCAGTATTTAAAATGAGTTCGATAACAAGCTTTTTGTACCATTTAATGGTTTTTCGGAGTGGCGACGAATAAGAAGTTATCTGGTCGCTCATATCAACTGAGCCTTTTGCCCTATTGTAGGCTAAAATCATTTTCGGTTTTCGAACAGTTTTACTTTTTTTAAGAACTGTTGCCATGCCCTTTGAGTATTTTGTAGAAAGCATCAGTACATCACGCTTGTCTTCCATTTTAATACACAAATTCCTTGTTCATTTTCCATTGCTATGGTTTCTCCTGGTTTTAATTTGGCATCAACTACATTTTTTGGTAAGCCTCTTCTGTTTCTTCTCAGGGTCCCAACCAAGTGTGTGTCTTTATCGAGTAGTTCATTGGCTAAATCAATACTGGTGTACCAGTTGTCTGTTGCAAGTGTGTGACCCAGGTTAAGAATGTGATCACAGAGAGACATTACAACCTTCAAAGGTGTTGTTTTGACAGTTTCATGATTTTTACCAGCATATAACTCCAGTTTGCAGGTGTACCCAGGCATTGTGCAGAGTTTAAATAGTTTCATACCATATTTGTGCCTTTTACTCTTGTTGTACTGTCTGAAAATAATGCGACCTCTATATGGAATCTGACTCTCGTCAACGCAAACCTCTTCTTTAGGGCTATAGTGTTTCGCGAAATTTTCGTTCAGGGCATCTATAATCGGTCGAATTTTGAAAATTCTATCTGTATTGTCGGCTGTTTCATTATTTGTAAAATGCAACATTCTTAGTATCAATTCAAATCTATTACGGCTCATGACAGAGGGAGCAAAGTTTTGACCAAAAACCCTGTCCTTACTCCAATAAAGATTTATTTGGGGCAGCTTTACTAAGCCCATATACAGTAAAAGTCCAAAAAACTGTTTGATCTCTTGTTTTGATGTAGGCTTCCAATCTTTAAGACGCGACTGTGGTTTGTGACTAACATGATATTGTTCAGCAAACAAGTAAATTAGTTTCAGCAACGATTACCTCTAAAAAAATATCAGGAACCATTAGATTATAATAATCCCCCTCTGCAGCATGTTTCAGTTTTTTAGCGTATGGTTCCTTCATGCCTGAAAATAATACAAACTACATTAAACAAATAAAAAACGAAAACCTTTTTGGGACTCTGAGAAGACACAGAAGAGGTTTTCCAATGAATGGAGCCAAATTAAAACCAAGAGAAACCATAGTGTGCACGACGACCATAGACACATCGGCGAGAGTGACCCAATCCGAAGGATGGCACGCGTTGATACTTAAACGATAATATAAGTTGGGTAAAATGTTAATGTTTTAAGGATTTTGATTTAAGTATATAACGTTTATTTTGTACATGATTATGGTTTTATATACTTTCTGATAGTTTATATAGTTATTTTAACTTGGAATATGATGTTTTAGACTAGGATTTGTATTGATTTATGATGTTTTTATTCATGTAAATTTACAAGGATGATTTATGTAAAATTTGTGTCTAAAATAGGTTCTATTATCTAGATTTGTGTATCAAATGATAGAATATGTTAAATTTTACTGTATTAACATAATTTAAAGCATATAAGTGTGGTAAATAGCCGAAAAATCGGCCAAGTTTAGGTGTGATAATAAAATGTTAAATTTCTTGCGTTTTACTTACCCAATCTAAATAAGATTATAATATGTTGTTATGGGTGAATAAACACACGTAATGTGCATGCGACCGCGCCCGTAAAGTTAATAAAATTTTTATACTAGGACGGCGGGGTGCAGGGTAGTATAAAATACTGAAATCGCGGAATTTCGCCGCCACACGAAAACCGAGCGCCGCCGCGTGCACAGCCATGTATGTATGAATAGGTCTAGATAAGAAATAAGGTTTGTACAATAATACAATTTTATAAATATATGTTTTAATAAAGATATTGAATAAAGTATGGTACCGGGGGTGAGGCAAAGAATATTCTGGAATCCCGTTCCCGAATTTGTATAAATACGGGTGCCGGGAACCGGGTCAGTATTCGCGTTCGGACCTCCAGAAAAAACACTGGGACTCTGAAGAATAGGAAGAAACTCCCAGCACAAGAAGAAGAAGAACATTCTGCGCCTCGCTCTCGCCCCTGTCGCAACGTGTAACAGTGTGTTTCATTTATTTCCCCAAAAATCTCTCCAGACGGTTGGCCATCAAATTCGTCGGCCCTTGGTAATCTATCGGCCTCACATAGCAATGGAAAATGGACGAGGAATATGTCGAAGAATGAATTGACAGACGCACGGACGGACAGTCTCAGTTAGTAAACATGGTCCTACCCAAACCCTATTTAAATAAGCGAACGAAACACAGATAAACTTCAATTTTCTTTACTTACCAGTTTTTTCCGTAAATGCAATAATAGACGGTTGATATCCTCGCGGTTGTGACCATTTATGATATGTTCTTGAATTCTGCTCCATGTTGTTTATAGTTTCTGCAACTAAATTGGCAACGGAATCAGTTTCACTTTCAGTGTCACTTGCAATGACCCGACGACGACGACGTTTTCGCCATGTTGTTCGATAAGGAATTGCATTTTCACTGTCTGAACTTGACTGAGACTGCTAAGTATTCCTTTTTTCACTAAAAAGAGAAGCTTCAAGTAGCTCAATATTTTGTATGTCTTCTAGTGAAATATTAAAGTCTTCCATATCAATATCTACATTAAGCAAATCCATGGTACGTTCCAAATACAAACTATTTTACCGAACTCGTAGCGACACGACTCTAATGCGCGCACGCCGGCCGGCAACTGATGCGAGCGAGTGACCGATGACATGACCGGCGCGGCGTGGTAATAACGAATTGTGACTATTCTGCTTTCCAGCGCCGCGTAGGTCACCGGTGACTTCATGGGGTTTTTTCATAATATCTCAGGAACTCTGCACCCTATCACCTTTTAACTAATATAATAGTTTATGTCTTCATATAATGAACCTATTTCAGCCAAAAAGATTTTTTGTAATTTTCTTCATTTGTACTACCGGCAGACATTGTGCTAAGAACAAAGCCGATACTTATAAAATTTTACTTACTTATAAAATTTTTCAAAGATTCAAAGTGAACTAGAATCTGCGTTTATTGTTGCATCTTTTTGAAATTTGGTATTTATATGTAATATAATAGTCGTCTTAACGTCGTTAAAAGATATTTTAAGTAATATGTTTATTTTCGGAGATATTGTTCATACAACATTTTACTCCGGAGTACAAGCTATGCCAGTTGTTGCATCTGATACTAAATACCGCGGCGCCCAGATAACGCCAATTGTAGTATATGATAGTTACAACTGTATACGTTGAAAAACATAAGTCTCACTCTGTTGTACGTGGTAATAATATTTATATTAGTGACAAAAGTCAATTGTATAATTTGAAAATGATAAATTTTTAGGTTAATAAATAAAAAAGAAATGTTATTAAGGTTAAAATTATTTATTAGAAACAACATAAGTGATAAAAAATAATCAGAAATCCTTTATCTTTAAAAATAAAATAATGAGCTTTTAAAACATAATTAAATAACTTCTTCTATTGCTGAGTAATCAAAAACGTTTCAATATAAAACAATCAGTCGAAAGACTTTTTAAAAATTATACAATATTATAGAATCAAAGTATGACCTATGCTTATAATAATATTTGTGTAAGTAACTTTAGAAACTTTTCTTAAGAACTAATCAAATAGAATTACAAAAATCAACATCATTATAAAAAAAATTATGAACTTACTTAATCATTTATATGAGATCAGCTTAAAATCAAAGTAGTAATTTGATATACATTCAAATTTTTGGCATTGTACTTATTGGCTTAATACGATAACATCGTTAATGTATGTGTAATATTGATAAAGAAATTTTAAAGATAAAAAAAATTGAAAAAAAAAACTTGAAAATTTTTCTAAGTTCTCGCTGTCCAAAGTGCCCTCAAGGATAAACCATAAGAACAAAGGCGGTACTTATAAAAATTTTGACAAACTTAAAATTGCTCCCGACACCCCCGCGTTTTGGTGCCATGTATTGATAGGTAAGCGAAAGGCAAGTCGTTTTTGTCATATGCTATTTCTGCGTGCGACTTTTATTTTCCGAGATATCAGCATTCCAAGTTTTTGTCGTTGTTTTTCATTTGGCTCTCACTCGAAAACTATGAGGACTAGCGTGAAGGTACTAATGACAAAAAGTGTTCACAATCACGTCTTTAGTCTGTTTCAGTAATAAAAACTAACAAAATAGGAAATAAAAAAAAAACTTGAAAATTTTTCTGTTCTCGCTGTCCATAGTGCCCTCAAGGATAAACCATAAGAACAAAGGCGGTACTTATAAAAATTTTGACAAAAATAGTTAAAAACAACTTAATAAACTTAACAAGTGACATTGACAACTTTAAAACCTAAGGATATCCTTTTCTATGTTTTTAAAGTTGTAAAGCGACATACTGGGTTTTTGACAACGCTCGAATTTCTGGCCATACGATCAGTAAAAGACGATGATTCAAAAGATGAGAACAGACTAGCGTTCGTTTGATTTTGTTAAATACTTGAGATTTATGGACTCAATATTAAAAGTATTTGAGTTAACGAGGTTGACAAGAGAAGTGTAAAGAATCCAGTTTTTATTTTGGCTAGTGCAGTTATCGCACCATATTACCAAGTGTTGTAAGTCCCTCTATTTTTCTAATAATGCTGATAGCGTATCTATAATATTATTCGCATCTCGACCAGCCCAGGCTTCATGTCAAAGTACTTGTACATAAGTCTTTATAATTTGTGCAAAGTACACATTTACTGTTAACGTCTGTCATTTCAGGGATAGATGCAAATGTCAGATTAAAAACTATGAGACTACTCAAAACAAATATCTTTTATCTTTGGCATATCAACATCCATCAACATCACTTTTTGCAGGTCCATTGAGTAATATCTAACTTCATTAGTATTCATCTTTTCACCGTCATCTTGGTATCTAAGGATTGCTTTCTTTTTTTCATTTTCTTCATTCATTTCAGTTTCTTCTCGTCAGAGCTTTCTTTATTCTTTTCGGCACTTATTTGTGAATTATTATCAGAAATTTGTTGTTTCTCGGCTTGAGTATCAGATATCTCATCGGTAAACTGATAAAAATATATTGTAGGTTCCGGATACATTGCGATAAAATCTGCGGTATTTATATTCTCACGAAAACGGTTGCCTTGCCAAGAGCTTCTTAAAAATTTTGACATTATGGAAGTTGAGAAAAAATAGCAGTGGATTAAAGAGAAAAGTAATTCAAGACGTGATAACTCCAAAGATTCGAAACACATTTACTTTAAATTCTGTTGTTGATGTTAAATTTGTGAGTGGTAGCCGAAAACTATTTGACAAAGAGGTTTTTAATGAAACCTATAAGGAATTAGATTTTCTCATGAAAAAGTTCAATGTAGAATTACTACCGCAAGCTAATAATACTGCAAGAGGGATAAAAAAATAAGAAAGATGGAATTGATTCCAAACTTGTACCGCTCATGCCTACAAACCAAGGAAACTTGGATAGATTTGCCAGTTTGCGATGTATCCGAAAGTTAAATTTCTGACGGACAAAATATTTTAACCGAGTATCATGCTCATTTTTTCTTCCTTTTAATACTTTTCAGTCAAAGATCCGGACTATGTATACGGTATATTTCGAGAAGATAAACGCGATTTTTCTTTTGAAGACTATGATGGACTTGATTCTGATTTGCTTTTGATTGCATTAACTGAAAATGCGAATGAGATAACCGTGCCATCCAACATTGCGTCCTTGGTTTACATTGCAACTTATCCAAATTCCATCGTTTTTAAGGAGAAAGAGCAAGTCAACCGTTTTCGTGAGAATATAAATACCGCAGATTTTATCACAGTGTATCAATATACAAAATATTGAAACAGAGTATCATGATCATTTTTTTGAGACTCTTAATTAGAATAATGTTTTTTTAAATAATAATTTAGTGTTTTTATTTATATTTAATTCCACTTCATCAATCATTTCACAAATCATTCGTTTCGTTCTATAATAGTCAGTTAAGCAGTCAAATGCAGAGAGCGACCGAATGTAGTCGGTTGCCGCTGCAGTTAGGAGATATTTTCATAAAATACTTACAAACGAATGAATTCTTCGACTTAGTAGATATTTTCACATAGCTCAGGAAGCTTATTCGTTAAGAAATTTTAGATAGGAGTGAATTCCATCTATGCGAATATGAATTTTATGTCTATTGTAATAAAAAAGTAGTTTTGGGCAAAATTGTCAGTTAGGAGGTATTGGTACTTCATCGACGTTATGTTGTTTTGATGTTGTTTTTTCACAGTTGACTTGACGATGATCGACAAAGACATTAAATTTATACAGCCATGTCTTTATTTGTTTATTATAAATTGACGTCGAAAGTTGAAAACAAAGTCAGGTTGAATTTCATTTTCAATAAAACTTATTTACAGATGAGAAAACATATTATAATTGTACTTGAAATACTATTCGTTTTCAAGTAATTTCTGTTTCATTCTTACTCGGACCAATTCTTGACAAAGGAATGTAAAGCGTGTGTAAATACAGGGACATCACTATCTATTCAATTTATTGCCGTCTTAGAACTGTCAAATTAGACAGAAATTTTAGAAGTATGGTGACAACGGAATACCATTTCTCTAAAACTAATCTAATATTAAAAAATTTTAGGTTAGTTTAGAATTAGCGGTGACACAACAAAATCGGCACCATTGTCTGAATGTTCCTAAACTAATAATATACCATAATTTTCTCTCTACATATTTTTCAGCTCCATGGAAGTCAAATAATTGTTAAAATATACAACATTTGCTTTATTTTTAATAGTCTTAGATAAAGCTTCCAACACCCATAGTCTCTTCCTCTTCAGAAAATGTGATGCCTCTAAAAGTGTCATCTCCCGCGTAGAGCAAGAAGTTGTAAATGATGCCAGATACACCGGCCCTGACTAAGTTCTTGAAACTTGATTTGCAATTCCTGAAGACGACTTCCTGTTTATCATCTTGACGGTGTAACCATTTCATCGATACTAAAAACATTATCTTCTTTTACGGATAAATCCTGTTTGAATATTGATCAGTTACAGGACGTAGTTTATATTACATGTCTGATGTATCGGCTTCAGAGTTGGGACCGCATACCGCATGATTTGCTTAACCCCTTACTGCATGGAATTTTGCATTAATGCGGAAAAAATATGACATAGATTTGAGTCTGAGGAAGCCATAAAAAATAAAAAAAATTAAACAGTCTTTTTGGATTTTTTTATGAATTTTTAAAAAAATGTGCATATATGGTACTATATGTCATGAATGGTAAAAAGTTGTGTGTACCAAATATGGGAACACATGCAGTAACGGAATGTTTTTTTATATATACCTACCTATGTAATTTTATATTATATATTATATCGTTTTATAAATCGTGTGACAAGTTCCAGAATGATAAATTTATCTTGCATATTAAATTTCGCATTCTGGCTCTTGTAGCTAGCGGATACTACCTTTCTATTTCTTTGTAAACTGTAATGCAATTTTATGCATAAACTTATGAATAAATAAGCCAATGGATCTTCACTAGGACATTCCTCATTATTAATATTCATCTTCGTCACTGGATAAGTAGATAAGCAAACAGATTGTTAGATAATATAATGTAAGCGCGTTTGGTTCTTGACGTAACGGAAAACGATGGTAAGATGAAAAGCAGAAGAAAAAAAGATGATAATGGTGAGTAAATCTCTCCAGGAAATAAATGAAAAGACTAAGTAAATAACACAAGTTTTGCAAGCAGTGCTAAGATCACGACGAATAGAAGGAAGTAGACTTTTTCTCTTTTCTGACTTTTTACTGAGTAGTTGTAAGCAATAAGCATCGTAAGTGCACATAATGAATTCAGGAAAAGAATAAAATACATATGTGGATTAAGGTAGTTAGATCTGGGGTGCAATGCGAGCGTAAATATGTATGCGATTAAATATTAGATAAATGCAGGAAATCCCGTGCAGTAAATGTAAATATGTGAAATGCAAACTTTACTATACATGTGTATGAAAATATTTTTTCTCTTATTGCATACCGTGTCATATATGAACGATAGAAAATTTACCGCTATCGCATACTGTCCCTTATATGAACGGCAATATCGAGTCAATACTGCATGTTATACCAAATATGCACACAACATTAGCAGTGGCTGAAATTTGAAATTAATGAAGATTTTCTGCCTTTTTTTCAATTTTCACAAACATTACAACTAGTTTTATACACAGAATAAAATTCAAAGTAAAATATTCAATAAGTTCTGAAAAATATAGGTTTAAAGACAGAGCTACTCACCTTCTCAGCACGATCAAATTCAAACTGCTACAGTTAATTTATTTACAATGCTACCAACATTCTACGGTTACTAAACGTCAACATATAATTTCATCTACGGTTTCTAATGTTGCCGTCACTAAAAACCTAAAGACATTTAAATTTTCGACAAAAAACTTAGATGTGCTGATATGGGACGCGATGCAGTAAGGGGTTAAATCTTTTTAGGGTCATTAAATAGTATAACGGAAAGACTTTTTACAGTAATGTTTGTATGATGACAAAACTACAATACCCACGATGATGTTTAATGCCAATCAGTCTAGTATTTCTTCTATAGAACTTCCTGTTCTTTGTTCGCTATATAAATTTATTTAAGTGCTAATAATATCTACTTAGTCTTCAGTAAAAAAATCTTTAAAAATAATCTAAAAGTGACTAAACAGATGGTGCATTTTCCAAAATTGTAGCCTAAAGATCCTGATATTTGATGAAGTTGTGCTTTTTGCCAACGAAAATATAAATTAATTCTCCTGCTACATTGTCTCTATATTTTGTGCAAAGGTGGCAGTAGCTTTGCGTTTCATTTTTTGAGCGAGGGTCAAAGGTGTGCCGAAAAGCGTTGATGCGAGTGGCTGATTTGAAGGCAAAGATGAAATTTAGGATAGAGCATCATAATTACTATCTGATTTATTAGGAAATACCACATTTTGTATAGGAGTAAGAGACATTTCGAATGTATCGGCATAAGGCGGTTGATCTGCATGCGTTTTTAACTCATCATCAGAACTTTGTAGGAGGCTTAACCTTTCGAGAAAGGAATTTATCGATGGCGCTGGAAAACTGGAGAACAGCAGCAGGCTTAGCCAAGTTCCAAACCGATACCTTAATTGGCAAACCAGCCAACTCCACTTTATACCAAAATTATTTTGATGTGTGATTTGTATTGTAACGGTCACTAAGCGTGATTTGCAAAAGAGACAAGTCTAATATTATTTAAATATTCAGCATAAATCACTGTAAGAAAAGCAGCCAACTCCACGCGTACGGAAATGTTATGATTTTGACAGCTAACTCCACAAAGTCGGCCATTTTGTATGGCGTCTCAGCCATGTACGCGTGCGCTCCGTATTTTTATTAAGGATTTCCTATATTAATCGATAAAAATTAATACGGTGTTGATAAATAGAACAACTTGAATACAAGGTATGTTTTTTAGTTTAGTATATATCCAAAAGTCAATTAATAATACAGTAATTTTAACTTTTAACATCTGCATGGATTTAGCCGATTTGCTTATTACGTTTTCATTGCAGTGTTGGGATTTAGCCGTGTTAATATTTTGCTTGACAATACTTTAATCAATTTATTAACTTCTGTAATGTACAGTTAACATCATGAATATGTCACAAAAATTGTACCTAATGCTATTTATAACATGAATGGAATTTCCGTATAAGCTGTGAGCCTTTATGTTTTCATAATTTTGTCCCTTATTTATGTACAATATTTAGTGGTTACACTGTATAACTCACTATTATAGTGATATTATATTATAGTGATATAATAGACTGTTATTTTATTAACTATTGCTTTGAGGTGCTTGTGGTAATGGGCTTTATTTGTTTTCTCATACAGATGTCAAGGTCACGTGCTAAAAAAATATTGCAAATAAGTGTTCAAAACCAACAGCATGAGCTTGATGAACCTAATAACCCAGACTCTGCTTTGTTTATTAATAACCAATATCCGAAACCTTACAACACATTAGTTGGGTGCGATAGCATGGCTTCTAATTCTGTTGCATTTTCTGATATGAACTACATAGATTGTCTTGAAAATAATTCGCCTGGTGTGGATGACATTTGCCCGGAAATTACTTAACAATAAAATAATATCGGACCACCAAATATGTTACAATATGGAAATAGTTGATAACGTTATCATTAAAAACTTAATTGAGCTTGAAACAGAAAACCACAGGCCAAGTTTATTGTCTTCTCGCTACTTCTGAATAATTTAACTGAATGTAATACTTTTGAATCAACCAATGAAGGCCTATTTAGCAGTAACGATCAATTATTGAATGATGTTTTGGTGATTTCTGTTCCACATGAACAACCAATACTCCATGAAGCTACACCTGCTTCAACTGAATTGAAGAAAAAGTTAGTCGATTATAGTGATTCTGATTCGGAAACTGAGGAACCATTAGTGAAAAGAAAGAAACGTTGTCAAGTAAAGAAAGATGAATGGGTTAGTGAGGTTAACAAAAAGAATAGAGAGAAGGGTAAAGAATATTGCAGTAAAAAGAAAGTGGATGGAGAATGGAAAAGGAATATAAAGAAACCGGAAAGAGTAATGAAGCCCCGGTGTACTTGTAAAGAAAAAAAGAAGACTGTCATTAAGTGTCATAGTATCTCTGAAGATGACAGAAAATTATTGTTTGACAAGTTTTGGGATATGACATGGAGAGAAAAACGAGTTTATATTGACAGCTTGGTAAAAGTTATGCATACAAATAGACCAAGAGGTAGAAAAGACCCTAAAAAATCAAAAAGAGCTAACAGTTTTATTTACTATCTAAAAAAAGGAGAGGATATGATTAGAGTTTGTAAAACGTTATTTTTAAATACTTTTTGTATTGGAAAGTCATGTGTTTGGGGTTGGAAGTCTGAAGTTAAAGGCAAAAATACTGATGAACGCTCAAAAGAACCCACTACTAAAAAGACGTTTGAACAAGAAAATAAAACTTTACACGACTTTTTACAAGAGATACCAAAACTGCCTTCACATTACTGTAGGAAAAGAACAACACAGACATACTTACAATCAGACATTTCATCCAAGCGAGAGCTTTATGAAATGTATGTAGATTGTTGTAAATCAAAGAACCAAAAACCTTTATCAATTGCTACTTTTACAAACACTCTCACCATCCAAAAAATTTCTCTATTTAAACCAAAGAAAGATTTGTGTGAAATCTGTAATGGATATAAAATGGGTCACATTACTAAAGAGACTTACGAACAGCACATCAATAAAAAGAATGAAGCTCGATTGGAAAAGGAAAGTGATAAAGAAAAAGAAGAATTTGTCTTTACTGCAGATCTTCAAGCAGTTCTTTTAGCACCACGTTCTAATGTATCTTCAAATTACTATAAGACTAAGCTTTGTGTACATAACTGGTGTATATATGATATGAAAACAAGTGATGGACATTGTTTCATATGGAATGAGGCTGAAGGTGGACTGAATTCTGATGAATTCGCAACGATACTAACGAAGTTTTTTATTGACAAAGTTATTCCAAAAATGAGCGAAGATAACAGACACATAATCTTGTACACAGATGGGTGTACATACCAAAACCGAAACGTCATATTAAGCAATGCTCTCCTCAACACAGCCATGTTGTATAATGTAACGATTGAGCAAAAATATTTGGAAGTAGGCCACACCCAGATGGAGGTAGACAGCATGCATGCAATGATTGAAAAAAAACTAAAAAATCAAGTGATTCATGTCCCAGCAGAGTACATTACTGTCTGTAAGAATGCCAAGAAAACTAAACCGTACACTGTTGAATACTTAACCTACTCTTATTTCAAGAATTTCAAAAATATAAATTTTTATAATTCTATTAGACCAGGAAAGTTGAAGGGAGATCCCAAGGTATAAAATTGTAAATAGTTAATTATAATTGCGTGTTTTTTTTTTATTGACTTAACCAGCATTTGACCACAGTTGTATTCATTGAATTGATTATTATTTTATTACCTATATTATTTTTTGTGCTTCTTACAGGTTACCGATATACGAGCCCTCAAGTATGCACCCTCAGGGGAGATATTTTATAAACTGAGATTTACCACAGAATACACATTGCTAAACCAGCGTAAGAACACTAAAATAAATAAAACTCCATTGGAAAATATGCCCGAACTTTACACCGAACGCAGGAAAATAACCAAAAAGAAATACTCTGATTTACAACAACTAAAAAACTCAATGCCCAGAGACTACCAAAATTACTACGATAACCTTCCTCATGAAGACTAAATCTAGTTTTGGTGTTATGTATATATTTTGTTATGTTTCTATTTGTAAATAAAATATTAAAAAAAATAAACCTTTCGTTTTTAATAAAATTATTCCTCAGAGAAAACCCGCCAACTCCCAGATCATATATTTGAACAAAAAATATGAATCAGATAACTCCAAAAATCGCTGTAAAATTGTTAATAAAATGAATAAAACCTTGTATACAATCAAATATAATAGATTACAATATTATACACCAATAGTATTTTAGGTATTTTCATAAATAGTCTATGAAAAATATTATGAAGTTTTAAGTCTCTCCTGAAAAATTTACTCAAATGGAGTTAGCTGGTTTGCCGATTAAGGTATCGAAACGTTTCGTTTCTATTTGATTTCTACAATTGTGAATGATCTAGCGTTATCAATTGAAGGAAACGATAAGTTGGTAGCCAAGATCCCATATCTGACACAAACCCTCGTTCTCTAGCCCATTCAATGCCGCTAAGATTTTCAAAAATGTTACCCCGGTGCCACTTATTTTTTTTTTGCTTAATTATATTTTAAATATATAAAATATTATTATTTTAATGTCATTTTAATAAAAAAGTTTATAAATCGTATTATATTGAACACAACGCACAGTGTTCGTCGCTGGCACACGTCAAGTAATGTTCTCGACAAAGTCCGACACCGCACTGTATGCGTTCACAGAAGGATGACACTATGCAACTTTTTTGTTTCGTGTTAAAAATAAAAAGGTATGAAAATAAAACAAGGTAGTAGGTAGATAGATCAATTTCATTTATGAGTATTAGTATAAATAATAATATGCTACTAACACAGATCACTAGTAGAATCGACGATAATAACTTTAAATTCTTAATAATTAAATAGAAGTAGATAAAGGAATATTAAACTTTAATAATTGCAATAACATGCTAATAACACAGTCCAGTAGTAGAATCAAATAAGTATAACAACTTTAAATTCTTAATAATTAAACAGAAGTAGGTAATAGAATATTAAACTTTAATAATTGTAATAATATGCTAATAATACTGTCTAGTAGTAGAATCAACTATAACAACTTTAAATTCTTAGTAATTATATAGAAGTAGCAAATGAAATATTAAACTTCAATACTTGTGGTACAATTTAAAACAGTTTACTTCGCAAAAACCTGGTTGGTCTGGGCAATCTGGACAATAATGTCCAGTGTCTTTTCTTATATGATTTTGGGTCCAGCAAAATTTGCAACGACGTCGTAACTTTTTCCCCTTAGGACCTCGTTTTCTCGGACAAGGTTGTAAGACGTGCACATCGGATATCCGTTGAGGTTCCGGCTGCAGTCTGGCCTCTAATAAATGTTTGATTACTGATGATTTAAAATCGTAAAAACTCATTTTACTTTGACCCGAAAACAAATTGTATAGGGTAAACGAATTATATAATATTTGCTGAAATATATGGACACCGATCTTTTTATACCACCTTAAACATTTTCTTTCACACGAATAATAGGCCAACATTTGGTCCTGATGGTCAATGCCACCCATATACTTATTGTAATTGACAATAATTTCTGGTTTTTGGACCATAGCACCAAATCTTGGCATTACTTCAACCATTTTTGAATTAAATTCGGTGGACAGAACTAAGACGTCTCTTCGATCTCGCCATTTTAACACGCAAATTCCACTAGAAGAAAATTTTGAAAACACCCCTTTTTTCAATTTCTTGCTAATGACAACTGTAGGATTTCCTTTCCGATTAGCACGAAGTGTTCCTGTGCAGTACGTTTTCATATTCATAAGTTTTCTGGCCAGATTGACGGAACTGTAGTAATTATCGATGTATAGTGAGTGTCCAGCATTTAAATAATCTTCAAGTAAATTCAATACAACTTTTTCTGTGTGATTCGTGCCACCTACAAGAGGATCTCCAGCTCCACCGTAGACAATCATTTTTAATATAGTTCCATGCATATCAGTTAGTATGTACATCTTTATCCCATATGGGTGGCGTTTTCCTTTTAAATATTGCCTAAAAATTAACCGTCCTCTAAACAAAACAACTGATTCGTCTATGCTTAAGTTACGGCTCGGATAATAAATTTTACGCATCATATTGTTGAAATAATCAACCAGTGGAGAAATTTTCGATAACCTTGAACCTGGTTCTGATTCTGAGTTCGGATCTTCAAAATGAAGGGCACGAAAAATGAGAAGAAAACGATTTCTACTCATACACTTTGTGAAACATTGAATATTAAACAGAAAATCTTTCTTTCAGTAATCACTGACTCTGTTTAATTTTATTATACCCATATGGAATAGGACACCGAAAAAAGTTTTTATTTCCGCCATAGTAATGTCTCGCCAAGCTTTAATTCGACTTTTAGGAGCAGTTGTGCGGGATAATAATTTTGCAGCATTTAAATTTGCTTTATCTAATAAGAACTGGAAAAAAATATCATCAGCAAGAAGATAAAATTAATCTATTGGATGATTACCACCTGGTTGTACTTTTAAAACAGCCCCATTCCTTTCGAAATTTAGTGCTTCCTTTGGGACTGCATTGTCAAACCATGTTTCGACATCATTGTGAACATCATTTGGTACTTCATCAGGTTCATCGTCTTCTTCTTCAGAAACCAATTCGTCAAGTATAATATCTTGCATAACATCTACTTCTTCTCGGTTCCTTAAATCGCCGTCAAGATCTAGATCCTCATCTCCCTCTGATAGGAGTGCATCTAATAATTCAGCATCAGTCAGACCAGTGGCTTCATTTGTTTTATACTGTCGCACATCGGCAATATCTTCACCAATTCCAAAAGCATCTTTTAATCTATGGTTTATTATACAAGGATTGTTTTCAATATTTTCTTCCTGTTTAAAAGTCACTGTTTGCTCAATATTTTTTCTACTACTACGTAGAGTGCGAACACCCCGTCTTGTTAACAGGACTTTATTTAATAATCCGCCTCTAGTCCTTACTCCGAATCGTGGAATACTGTCACCACCTAATTGTGCTGATACGAAAGATGTAATGTGATTTGATGAGACTGAGTAGTCTTGTGATGAGCTCGAAGCTTCTGTAGTTCCCATATTAAAAAATGTTTCATTGAGGGATTTAATTGATTTTGAGCGTTGACGTTTACAAGCTGGATTATCAGGGCTTGTATATGTAACATCTTCATACCTGACAACAATATTTTTCTGTAGCAAAATATACCTTAGATCCATTTAAAAAGGCAATAAATTATTTTCGTAAAAGTACTTACGCTCCCGGAGAGGGTACAATGTGGCAACTTTTGCGGCGCTCTGGTGGCAGTAGACCTCTGTAAATGATAAACAAATAATTAAGGTTACTCGAATTGATAGATTAATTATACGTACCTATATACCATGTTATTATTTCGATTTTGCGCTACATTAGTACCTAGGTGTCTTATTTTTTTCTGTGGACCCATAACCACGACCCGACGAAAGTGAAGATATCACGCTAGAATAAAATACCTTATGATAAAAAACTTAATAGTATAATTATGTAATGTAATGTTTGTAATGTACATGTATAATATGAAATACTTTTATTTGTATTTAATTCCCACATCTGGATTTCCGCAGTGATTTTTATCCGAAATAACGAAACCGATTTCGCTGAAACTTACACTGGTCAATGAAAATCTGCCCTACTGTTTCAGACACACAAAAAGATAACTTTCTTCTCTTAGTTGCAAAAAAATTATATCAATATTGTTTTATTACTTACACATTTTGTGTAGTACGTATTTCTTTTATAGTTTCTTCACCGCGAGCAAGTAGCACCAAATTTTTAGATCTATCACCCATTCTGTTAAAAAATATAAAATTAAAACAAAATATTTTATCTAAATGTTTAATTATTCAATTCATAAAAACTCATCACAATGGGCATAACACCATGCATTTGTTTGTTTACATCTGTGTGCCTGAAACGCACCCTAGTCGGTCACAGATTTTGATCTATTATATTTTGTAGAAAACGCTTAAAACATGCGTGTATTTTTATATATCCATAAAATATGACTTACCTTTGACAAATTGTTGCATTTATATTGGTGTCCTGTACAACCGAAACCCACAAATGGTGTCGCTAAAATTGTCGAAAAAATCACTAACTTTTAACGGTACAAACTTCACTTCACTTTGAATAGATTGACAGTCTGCTAGTAGTATTGCTATACCTAATATATCTACTTGTGTTACCAGGTAAGGAAATTATAATACTGCCAAAAATAACGACAAAAAATGACAAAATGTGACCATAGCCTTAAAACGCATATGGTGCGTTGGCGGAGTTGAATGGGCTAGTGTCGAGAAAAAAAACACAGATTTAATAAATGGTTAGCGTTTCTTGAAAGTTGGGACGTCAAAATAATGTCAATACATACACGTATGACAGCTGCCACAACTCAGTTAAGTGTTGCCAATTTGGCATATATTTATGTTATTTAGCATATTTATTTGTTTTGGGATATGTTACATCTTTTTGGTATAAAAAACATCCACAAAAGTTATATTATGAAACAAACTATACGTTTTTCTACATTTATAGGTATAGTACGTATTTTTTATAAATTATTGTTAATTTTCGAGATTGCCTATTATCGAACAATAGTATGTAATAATTATATTATCGAACAAATCATATACTTCATGACGATGTGTGTGTGTAGTGGATTAGTACGGGTTATTTTCTTTTTTTGGGTTCTCATACCTATTAGGCGTTGTGCCAAGCTCAAGCCAAAATATTCCTCATTTGGGAGTTTAGTCAGACACTAGAACCCACAATGGGATAGGTGGCAAACTAATCGCCTTTCATAGCCGATCCTGAGTAACTTTGTATCTATAAGAAAATATTAAAACCACAATTTGTTTGTTGTTGCCTCATCCCGGAATCGGATTAGGGGCTTCATGAAGTCAAGTCTAACGCCGGACCACTAGACCACACAAGCAAAATGTGTTCAGATGCTCCTTTTTAGTTGCCTGAACCTATGTTTTTTTAATATCTTCAATTAACACATTTTTCACTCTTCTGCTGTTTTATTATAAGTAGTTATAGATTATTACTATTAAGATTTAATGTTAAGATTTTGTAATGTTACTTTTTTCGTAAAAATATAGCTTTTAAAATGATGTGCCGTGTTATGTTATGTATAATTGATTATCTGCCACTGGCAATACTAAGCTGAATCAAAAGTTCGTACTAGGGATGGGTCGTCGACGTATTTTTCGTCGACGAGACTAGACCGTCTAATATTGTTCATGGACTAGTCGATTAACTAGTTATAATCGTCGACTAGTTGACGTGCCGACGTTGCTACGCTGGATAATGGACATTCCTTAGACTCGAAGGTGCATCATATCATTATTTCACAGTAAAAAAAACTGTGAACAGTGAAGGTGCATGTTTGTATGATTTTATGAATTGATGTATAAAAGGATGAATGTTTGCTAGTCTTTCATGCAATATTACTCAAATAATTTTGATGAAATTTAACAACACTTAGATTAGCACGCAGGCTGAATACACACTATGAATGTGGTAGTATTTGGGTAATTTACACTACTTGTTAATAATTTAAATGCAGTAAAAACTGACTTCAATATCAATGTTAGGTCGTGTAAGTGTTTACTTATACAAAAATAGATGATTTTTACCGATTTTCATTGGAATCCATCATCAGGTCCTTACCAATTCAATTTGGTGTCAAACCAATGGGACCAATTCTTTAAATAAAAAGTCAATTTTTAAAATTGGTTTACAAATGACGGAAAAATCTACTAAGTAACATACATAAAAAATGTAGGCGTCAACTTTCGTTTTTAATTTCAGGTAAAAAAAAATTAAGAAATTCAAATTACCTACTTGCAGTTTTCCATACGTCTGAAATATTTGCAAGAAGTTTTTACTTTACAAGCGGTAAACATAAAACCTTCAAAAATTAAAATAAATCAACCAGTCCATGACTATTCAGCAGGCATACAAATAAATATCACCGCACCAGCATTATGTTAGAGTTCAAATTCGTTTGACCATTGAGTAAGAAACGTAGCAATCGACGCGACGGAATGAAGTCGATCGTTGATAATAAACGGCTACGTTGACGCGTCGAACGTTGCGTCGCGACTTGTTACGAACGTCGACTACTCAAATTAGCCGTCTACGAAATCGACTAGTCCATCGGTAAACGATGGACCGTCGAAACGTCCATTCTACGTAGACGGTTGATTCAACTAGTCCGTTTATTCAACGCCCATCCCTAGTTCGTACTTAAGATTCTAAAGTGTTTTAAGGGTAAGCAAAGTGTTATAGTGTTCTCCAGTGGGTAGTCACTTTCATACATTCGATTTAACCAGATTATCTTGAACTTCGGAAAGCATGAATTTCCGCCATTGTCGTGGTTCAATTTATATTTGTGATTTATGTACTCTTTACCAACATAAAAACGTGTTTAATTTTTATGTTGGTATTGCCACTAATATGACACTTATGACACAGCTGCAAACGTCAAGTAAAATAAAAACTATGTCAGCCATATTGCTTGGGTATTACGTCTTACTTTTGTTGATGTAAAGTTAACATTAATTACCTTTTGCTTTCAGATGTTACCTACATCGTCGTGTTCAGGGTAACCTAACCTTTAGAATTGTACTATTGTGTGAGTGTAAAGTGAAGAAGTTTTTGAGATATAGACTCCATTTCAGTAACAGGAAAACCATTTAGTTATTAATTCCGTTTTAGTGACAGGACCCAATTATTTAGTTATAAATTAATGCTAGCAAGAAATCACATCAAAAGTGTGTTAATAATGTTAATGTTAAAAAGTTAGTATTAGTATTAAGCAAGTACTATTTTCATAAATTTATTTGAAATAAAGTTGTTGTATTTGAAATAAATTAAAATTTATTGTCTCATTTGTTTTTTTATTTAAATTACAGATTATTATTAAGTAAATAATGTATATATGAATGTCATTGCTGGCTACATAAAAAATATCGATATCGATTTGTTGCGACAACACTAGTTATCGTATTTTTCGATAACATCTCTTGCTGTCAGTTACATCACTAGAATTTGCAATGTAATGTAGGCAACAAATATTTTTCGAGAAGGTTGGTATGATTTTCTTTATTACTCGTAGCTAATAGTGATGTACCAAGTGCCGTCTCTTAGAACGTAGTGATTATATTCTCTTTGGTGTTCTCTTCACTCTCTGTCATAAAGTATATTAATAAATAGGAATAGAGTAAGCAGTCTATGCAGCTGTCAAATCAAATGTCAACGAAAATGAAACAGTAGCGCCATGCCATATCGCGTTCGAGAACAAAATATTTAATATCTAGCCGGCTTATTCATAAACGTTGTTTAACTTTTAATCACCAATTTAAGTAATGCTTAAAAAAACTCTTATTCATAAACG